>JAANSK020224083.1:0-14277 GCA_011763485.2 Isoetes engelmannii
TTGGAAACGCAGGTGTCATGTTGTCTTCAGAGGCTTGCATACTCCTGTTGCTAGCCTCTACCAAGAGATTAAATCTCACCTTCATCATCAATTTCTGGTTTCGAAGTTGCATCAGGATGTCAGGGATGAGGTTTGGGGTTACCTCCACCTACCCTGGCTTCCCATTGTACTAGTTTTCTAGTTAATATAAGTTGTCTCTCGTTCTTCAAAAAAATAAAATAAAAATAAAGCAATACTCAATTGTTTCCTCAGCATGCCGACACTTACCTACACATAGAGGACAACATTGCATTGATAAGCTTCCCCTATTTGCTTTTAAGGATAAGGCATATTTAGGCAGTGATTGTGGATAAGATTTTTGTCGGGGTATGTACGTATATATGCATATATGTTCCTTGTAGTTGTTTTTTGACAGGGGTTTTTTAGATAGATAGATAGATAGATAGATAGATAGATAGATAGATAGATAGTATTTTTAACGTCACGCTATTCTAATTTGGTCATTTTAATGGCTTATTTTAAAGGCCAAAAGTAAGTTTTTCTGCCACCTGTGTTGAAGGACCAACCAGCACCTGGATGCGGCGATCAGAACTTGTCTTTTTTAGCATGATCCGTCTTCGAGGAGAAGGATTTGGTTCCGGCTTGTAGTAGCCGAAATAGTCGGCTTCTAATCCTCCCTAGATAATCCGCTTCTTATCCGATTAAGCTAGCTTATGGTTCTGTTGGTTCTTATTCACAGACACCAAATATTTGATTTTTAAATGGAACGACTTCCTATGGGGACTGCAATCATGGATGTTGAAGAAGGTAGTTTTAAAAGCGTGCTTCTTCTTTGATGCGCTGCTGGCTAAGCTAGTGCTTAAGACTGTGAATTGCTATTTGTTATCCTTTATGAATTTCCTGTGTCAATTTCCCGTGGTATCTGAATTGAGTGTGATGATGCTAAAGCGTGAAGCCCGTTCAAGGGGAATTGTGTTAAAAGAGAGGGATTCCAGTAGCAGATTTGCTTTGCCATTTCGTGTATACAGGCCTTGTAAGCCTAGCGCCATCTTTTATGCGATCTGCGATGGCGGAGTTGAGAGAAGCACATGTCTTGGGCTGAGGAATTACATGGATGTAGTATAGCTCAGAAGCAGTATTTGCAGGTGGAGCTGATAATGTTATTAGCCATGTGAGCAATTGCGTGAATGTATGTGGTGAAGGCAGATTTGATCGTTCCAATTCAGAGAGGATGCCAACTTTTACTGAAAAAGAGAGACGGAAGACTGTGGACTTGGGTGCGGGGTTGGCAGAGGTCTTTGAAGATAGAAGTGAAGTAGCTTCTACCAGTAATCAAAGGGGACATAGTGGAGTTAACAAGAGTGTGAGTAGTCATAGAGGAAGAGGGAGAGGCAGGAAGGTTGTTGAGGACAATTCCTTGTTCTGTAGACGGTTGGAATGGTTGCACATTCTTGGGCCGTGGGGAAAACAATTTTGTTAGAGCGGATGGAGATCATGCATCTGCAAACGTGAATACTGAGAGAGAATCAACCAGAGACCATGGTCGTGGTCGTGGGCGAGATGTTGGGAATGGAAGGGGACGGGGCAAAACAGGAACCATAGAAGAACATCTAGGTTGTGATGTTGGTGGTGGTATCGGAGAAGAGACAGTTGCAATGCCCAACCTTCTAGATGTCTCTGTGACAATTGTGATGACTGGATATGATATTCATGAGAACCTGTATGATCAGCTGGTGGAGTTTGTTAAGTTACATTGTGAATCTGGAGTTGTGGCCGTAGAGAGGGGCTCCAGCTTGGATACCCTGCACCTTCAGTGTGTTTTCCGCTTGGATGGAAAGACACCCTCTAGCGTTAATGTGAAAATTAAAAATCATCTAGGATGGAATGTGTGGAAGCTGCTAGGAGCAGTTATAATGTGCAAAGCGCTGCGGGATATGAAACTGCATTGCTTTGATGGAATGGTATGGTACTGTTTAAAAGATATGGGAAAGATGCATTTTAAAGTTCATTTACACAATGTGACGGAGCGGCAGATTCACGTGGGAAAGGATTTATATACATTATATGGAGCTGATGACATTAAACACCTTATTACTCTGGACAACTGAAAACTAATGGCCAGAGCGAAGCACTTTGTAGTATATGATGGGAAGTGCCAGAAAACTGTGCACCCTTTATAACAACTGTGAAAAACATGTTGCGAATAGGAAAGTATGTTTTGTCGAGCACGTGTGTTTTGCCTTTGAATACTGCTTTCATTTCTTTAGATCGCTTGCAAGCAGCATGGAATATCTCTAAAGATGGCTCTGTTTGGGCTGCAGCCTGCTATTGTGCCAGTTGGGTGAGTCGGTTGTAGAAGGAAAAGATATTGGGATGCGACTGGTATTTATAAGGAGGAAGTTATGAGCGAAGAGAAGGGAAGCAGTGAGGATGATATTGTAGTGGGCGATGATGGATTTGAAGGGCAATCTGTGGATATATCTTATCCTTTTCCTGATATCATCTTTTTAATTATTTGTGATGAAACTATGGATGCAGCTTAGTAGAGATATGTTCCTAGCACATCTGATTGTAGTTTGCTTGTGATATGCTTGCAGAGTTTATACAAAGTGTCGTTAGAGAAGCAGAGCAGCAGAACCGCTCTGCTGGTGCTCCGGAGCTTGTTATTATTGACGAGAGCAGTGGTGATCATGGCAATGCTGCAACATCTGCTAGAAGAAATGTTTTTGATACATAGAGGGGCCAGATAGGCCAACATACGATGAACTTAGAGTTGATGTATCGAACTGTTGCTATAGCTATCAGAAATGTGTGGCTCTCCCTCATCCGAACTCTGGATTACTTACAGAAGGTTGTGAACTCACTTGATTTAGAAGAGATACAGGCAACTGAGAGGTAAAGAGAATTCTTCGAACGCGGGCCAACATGACTAGAGGCATGCTGATGAGGGAGTTGCAGGAGGTTGAGAGTCTGAGACGACACCATATGCGTGTCTTGAGAGGCTAGAGGGAAGCCGCGGAAAAGAGAGATGTATTGTACAGGCTGCATGTTTGTGTGGATTTGTGTTATTTGGTGTGGTGAGTATGTGAAGGAAATAGATGAAGAAGAAGGATGCAATGTACATATTTAGTGTTAGATGGATTTGTGTTTGCATGTAACAACGTGGATGTGAATACATGGATGCATTTGATAGTTGTCATGTGAATAAAAAAGATGGTTTGCTTTGATGGTTTGTTTTTATTCAAGTTTTTATAATTGTTGAGCTGTAGATTCATTTAGAACCGTTAATTTGACATATTATGAGAAATATTACACCACCATCTAAGGGTTAGCATTAAATAGCAATAAGGAACAACAATACTCAATGGTTTCCTCAGCTTGCCCACACATGTCTACACATAGAGGACAACATTGCATTGAATAATGCAATACTCAAATGTTTCCTCGTCATGCCCATATATAGAGAACAATTAGGTGAGACATTCTGCTTAAACTTGCTTACCAATACGATGATTCTCATTGCTCTTTGAAATATCAATACGTTGCTCTAGAAAGTACCAATTCGTTGACTCTCATTGCTCTATGAAGTATCTTTCATAATAATGTGGAAACCTTTGACCCTTCCAAATTCATTTTCGTACATGCATAACTTGCACATCTTCCAACTCAACTACCCATTTATGTTAGAGACGTATAACCCGCTTAAAATCTATACCCCTTTGAGAGAAAACACTTCCTGCCCAAGTTCGTTAGTGGAGAATAAAATGAACCTACTCGAAGGGAGGAAACCAACGTTATATGAGCCACAACCAGGTCCCTAATACACTTGTGAGTTGCCCTCAGGTGTAAGTAACTCTGGAATGAAGCCCACGAGAATTGTATTTCTCTATAATACCAATCACTAGCATACAAAATCCCTGTTGCATTCCATCTGGTCTGAGTTCTCTTACTAGTTCTCGAAAACAATGGCATGCTACAAGTACTGGCCATTGCATCCAACACAGAGGCATAGACACCGAAATACAATTTCTGGCATCTGTACCCCATAAACTTTTAATTGATTCCCAAGCTTTCAGCAAGCCTCTAAGGAAGGGTGAGGCTCCAGATGTCATCAGTATGTAAAATAAAATCCATGGTAAATCAGACTTTTTTATAGGAATTTGCCTAGACAGCTTACTGTGGAGACTAGCTGATATGGTTTGAAGGTGTCATGAACCTATGCGAAGAACAAGAAAAATACGTAAAAAAAATATGCACGAAATAGACAAATAATCAACAAGAATATGATATATGATTAAGAAATCAGATATACAATGGCCCAAAGGTAAACAGGAACACAAGACATATGCTTAGAAGGCTCAAGACTGGCATTGAACCGCAATGTTCGACAAGAATGAGGCTCCTCTATATACATGTATACCAACGGTCCAGATCGTGCCACTCCAACAGATGAGATCTTGCCTAGTGTCGTACATGCACATAGTTCTAGAATGTTCTAGAACTTCCTAAAAGCTACCGCGCATATATGGAAGATGCAAGAGAATACCACCAAAGAGAGTAGGTAGTGTACTTGGCTAAGGTATGTGGCTTGCAACTAGAAGGTTGCAAGTTTAAACCTTGCTTCATGCAGCTACCTTTTTGCATCCGTGTGATGACCATCCTTTGTACATACGAGTATAATGTTTGTATAGTACGAATATCCGTATGGTCGTCACACCATCCCCTTTCTATGATGGTGTCGAGTCCTCAGAGCTGGACCGGAGTACATGGACTTGGCTGATTCGGATACTGTTCGTGGAGCAATCTTGTTAGGAACTTGCTCAGATTCTCGGCAGGTTCCCAAGTCCAGTCACTTGGAGCGTATCCTTTCGACTGAGTTGCCTCATGCAACTACCTTTTTGCATCCGTGTGGCGACCATTCTTTGTACATATGAGTATAAAGTTCGTATAGTACGAATATCTGTATGGTCGTCACACCATCCCCTTCCTACGACGACGTCGAGTCCTCAGAGCTGGAGCCGGAGTACTTGGACTTGGTTGGTTCGGATACCGTTCGTGGAGTTCTGCAATCTTGTCAGGAATGTTGCTCAGATTCTCGGCAGGTTCCCAGGTCCAGTCACTTGGAGAGTATCCTTCCCAGTCGACAAAAGTAATACAGGCGCCGACGGAGAAACTTAGAGTCCAAAATCTCGTGAACCTCAAACTCTTCATGGTCATCGATTTTCACTGGTGGAGGCGGTGGCAGAACTCGATCTGGAAAGGGATTACACATGTTAGGATCCAGTATCGAGACATGAAAGACTGAGTGTAGCCGAACAGCTGGGGAGAGCTCAAGCCGAAATGCAGCATCGCTGACCTGAGCCGTGATCCGATAAGGACCAAAGCACCAATAGTCAAGCTTGCTACAAGGACATGTAGTAGGGAGGTCCCCGCATAGGAGCCAGACACGATCACCAACATGAAAAGCAGAAGCTCCTGACGATGCAGATCAGCATAATGCCAATAGCATTCTTATGCCTGAAGAAGATGGTGTTGAAGATCTGATTAAAGAGCCTAGAGTTTTTCAATTCGTGATTTAGCACTGGGATTGACAGAGTCAGATCCAATGGCATCAAAAGATCAACAAGGATGTTGGCCATAGTCTAGAAAGAACGGGGTCTGACCAGTGGGGACATATACTGAGCTATCATAGGCAAACTCAGCTAATGGAAACCAATCGACCCAATCATTCTGCTAATAACTAATAAAAAACCTCAAATACTGCTCCAAAGTCTGATTAGTGCGCTCTGCTTGCCCATTACTTTCTGGATGATGATCAGATGGCAAAGAGCGGTCGATATTAAGTAGCTCCAGAAGTCTCTTCTAAAAGTTTGCAATGAACTGAGGTCCTTGATCACTGATGATAGTGTCTGGCAATCCATGAAGTCTGACTACTTCACAAAGAAGGAGGTCAGCTATGCCTTTGTTGGTGATGGTGATGTTGCAAGAAATAAAATGAGTCATCCTGGAGAAGCGATCAACGATGACCATGATGGCATCATGACCCCGAGAGAGTGGTTGTTCGGGAATAAAATCCACAAAGATACTCTTCCAAGGTCCATCTGGAACAGGCAGTGGCTGAAGAAGATCATGAAGGCGATGTCTCAGAACCTTCGTTCGATAGCAAATATCACAGGAACAGATGAAAACCTCAACAGAGCGATGGAGCCCAGGCCACCAATAGTCTCGACTAATGAGTTCAAGAGTCTTGGCTACTCCAAAAGTGTTCGACCATGGCTGAGTCATGGCAAGCCTGAAGAACCCGAAGTCTAAGCGCACCATCTGGAATAACAGGAGTTCATCGTGAAAAAGGAGTCCATTCCGTGTCTCAAAATGATCAGAATCTGTCTGCATTTGCCGAGAAGAGGATGATGAGCCAAGATGTGAAAATATACCTTTGAGCCAATGGATCTGAGGGAAGAGACGTCCGAACAGGCTCCAATAAGACTGTATCATGAGGCCTCTCAAACATAGTGATAGCCATAAGCTGGAACCAATCAGACTCGAGCATGACCTGTGACGGCAGATTAAATGTGGGATCACCTGGCTTAGGCTCAAGGTAGGAGCATCGAGACAAGGCATCCGGCTTTCCTTGGAGAGATTCCGGCCAGTACTTGATCACAAAATCAATGCATGCTATGAGTATGCCACCGTACCTGGCGACGGTTGAGTACTCGGGCAGACTGAAAATACTCTAGATAGACTGTGACCTTATGAATATACCCTTCCAAAAGACGTCTCCACTCCTCAAAAGAATCAATTATCGCCAACAATTCCCTTGTCATAGATTGGATAGTTGATCTCAGTCGTCTGGAACTTGCAGGAGTGATACGCGATCGAATGCAATTCATGGTCATCCCCCTCTTGTGACAGAATACCGCCCAGAGCAAAGCCAGAAGCATCTGATTCGACAATACACGAACGCAGAGGATCTGCATGAGCAAGAACTGGTGTCGAGGTGAAAGCATGCTTCAGGGTCACAAAAGCAAATTCTGCTTCCATGCTCCATTCGAATGACACATCCGTTGACGTGAGGCAGGTCAAAGGAAGGGCAAACTCCGAATAATTTAGAATAAAACGCCGATAGAAATTGGCAAATCCAAGGAAACACTGAATAACTTGGACAGAAGGTGTTTTTCACTCAAAAACAGTGCTGACTTTTTGGGATCTATAGAGACACCCTTGGGTCTGCATCTAACTTCAACTTCTGCAGACTGGCTTTGCAATGTCTGAGCACGGGCTTGAGCTTCCTTCAACTGATTTTCCAAATTCTGAATGCGGAGAAGAAGCTGATCATGATCATGCTTTTGCTTGAAGTTCTCTGCTTGTTGTTGGTGCCAGTTGGCCTGAGTCTCTTCCAAGTTCTTCATAGTGGCTTGCAGATTTTTATGAATACTCTCTTTGGCCGTCTCTACAATCTCAAGGTGAGATTCGACATGGGCCTTAGCAGTCTGAGCAACGACCAGTTCTTCCCGTGCACGGAGTAGAAGACCGTGCTTCTCCTGTAACTGATCTTCAGCAATCTTAAGGGTCGTGCGAAGTTTTGGAAGTTCTCGAAGCTTGAGATCAACAGCATCCAATTCGGCTTTTACCTGATCCATCAACTTATTGGTCCGCTCCTGGATTCTAGTGACATCATTACCAACGTCCATCTCATACTGAAAAAGAAGGGCACGGGCTGGCTGAGATGGTTTGGCTTGTTGTTGAGTGTGTGAAGATGAAGAAAGTGGGGGCACTGCGGCCGGAATGGGTTGCTGAACAGACGTAATGTTCGAACTTAGATCAATGGTAGCCACCTAGGCCCGTGGCCGTGGAGAGGCAGGCACTGGGACACTACTAGTGGTGGATCTGGTACAATCGGGGGCTGTTGAATATCAGAATTCACTTCTTAAAAACTTTTTTGCTGCAGATTCCTCACGGCACTGATAGTGTCATCTCTCGTGCGAGAACCTGACAAAGGATTGGATGTCGTCCGGTTTTGTGGAACAGGGAGAAAATGAAGAATGATAGCCTGTAAGTGGGCAGAAAAAGAATCTGCCTATTTGGTTTGAGGGGCTTTCCTCAACTTCCCAATTTCATCTACTAAACATTGAAAAAGAACTTCTACCCAATCAATGGTGGTAGAAGTATGCAAAGAAACCATGGCAGTATGATAAAATACCTTGTTGATGCTAGTATTTGCGACTGGTTGTCCCAAGAACTAGCGCCACAAAAACTTCATGAAGGTAACATGGACACCTCCTAGATGAGTAATCTTCATGGAGGAAGAATAACCTGCAACTCCAAGGAACTCAAATCATAACCTTCCAAATCTTTTGTTTGAGGGAATAGGAGGGCTGAGGTAACAGAAATACTTGTCGAAGAAGTTTTGGAGAAATAGGCACGGTTTTGCTATCGACCAAAGTAGAATAATCATTACCGATCTAAACAAATTGGACAATGAACTGACAGAGCTAGGAAACTTGCAAAGTGGAAAGTTTCATCTGTGGGAATGCAGAGAGTCCCAGCCTTTGTACCACCTATTGATCAACCTCTGAAAGTGGAACAACTGAGGTGCTTGCAAACTTGAGTCGGGAAAATTCTTCAGGAGCAACAGCAACATCAAAAGCAGCATGTTTCGATGAAGAAGCCATAGACGGAATACGAAAAGATGAAGGCAGAAACACAAATGGAGGGGAAGACGGAAGATGATGAAGGCAGAAGGATGTGCGCCCTTGCAAAGGGGATACTTATAGGCTCCAAAAGGAAAGGATCACAGCCGTCAAAATTGGTCAGATGTCAAAATCTTGGAGGAGACGTTTGGAGCTGCCTGCCTTAATTGTTTTGAAAAAGGTTTAGCGAATGGACGGTCCAGATAGAGAAATCCAATGGTCGAACGGTTACAGCGTGAGAAGTATAGGGGTAATAATGTAAAATACTGGCACGACGGGACAATCGCAGGCATAATTAAGAACGGCAACTCGAAAAAGTGGGTGCAAAAATAAGGATCTTGCCAAAAGATTTACGGCTATGTATAGAAATTGTGGGCAATTTGGCCTTAATGAAGATATTTTGCAAAGGATAAGGGGCAGACTGGATAATGAAGCACGGGGGCTGAAAAGGCCAGTGAGGCAGGTGGTGGGGCTATAAAAGGAATACTTGAGCTCACAGAAGAGCACCATTTGCCGAAGAATTTCCTGCACCTTGCCGAATTTCTGCTCCTCTTCAAGCTGCTTCAAAATGTCTGCCTTGATCAACAACATACAGTGCACTATGCCCAGTTTCTGCGTTGAGTGGATCACATGCAAGATGGATTGCCTGGACTTGTTTTGATTGAAAAATTGAGGAGTGCCCATGGACGGTTGGCTTGACAGATATGCTGATAAGCCGAATACTCTTTTGAATCGTCCCTTAGATGTGGTTCTGCACTGCCGCTACGACATGGAAAGCGGGTGCTATGTGATTTCTACGTGCGGCCATGGCTCCTAACGAGTTCATGTTGGAACTTATGAGAAGATGGCTCATGCTGCTGAGAAGTGAAAAAATATGAACCAGTGTCCAAGGGGGGTGCACTCATATGTAAGGGGGATATGCCATCTGCGTGCGAGGGGTAGCAGAAAAACCTCCCGTATACGGATTTTTGATTATCCAATTTTGGCCCTTCCGAATAAGCTTTACCTAGGCTAGTGCCCAAAACCCTAGAAAAAAAGGACACCCTACCGAACATATACGTACGTAAATGGGTCTAAAAACCCCCTCCCCGTGCATGCACATGGGTTATATGGAAAAAAAATGGTGAACCCCCCTTGCCAGTGTCCTCCTTTTTGTTTATAGTAATCCTTCTGCAATGTATATATGATGATTTTGATAAATATAAACCATCTTTTTGTAATCATACTATTCATCCTGTTGTGGATCTGTGTGTGGTTCCGAGTCTGAATGTAAATCTCCCAGTGTATGAAAGGACTTCAAGCGAAATCCATTAACCAAAGATGGTAATGGAGTGCCGTCCAACTCACTAAGTTGAAAAACACTGGGTTTCACCACTTCTTCAAGTTTGTAGGGACCAAGCCATTGAAATTTGAGTTTGCCTAGATGATTCTTGTATCTGGAATCATACAGCAATACAAAATCACATTTCTTGAACTTTTTCTTTTGAATTTTGTCATCGTGCCAACATTTGCTTAACTGTTTACCCGTGAGAACTCGAAGATAAGCATCTCTCATTAATTCATCAAGTTTTTCCAGTTGGTAGACCCGTTCCTTGAGTGCCGCAGGAGGATCATGCATAGTGGCCACTTGAAAACGCAGTGAGGGTAGCACGTACTCAAAACATAAGTGCCTCTTGGCCATATACAAGGCGAAAAGGAGTCTGTCATTGTGGAAATCTTACACGTGGTGTTATAAGCCTATAAAATAGTCGGCAATTTTTCGTGCCAATCTTTTCAAGATGCATCACAAATCTTCTTCAAGATAGTGATCAATGTCTTGTTCGTGCTTTCAGCAAGACCATTGCCCTGAGGATAATAGGGCATGCTTTTGCGATGATGTATCTGTAGATAGTCTGTGAGCTCCTGAATAGTGATGTTGACAAAATGAACACCACGGTCACTAACCAACTCAGTGGGTAGCCCAAATCATGTGATGATCTGAGTGTACAAGACATGGGTCGTGCTGGTTGCCGTGTTATCTGGCAAGGCACAAGCTTCTACCCACTTGATAGCATAATCAGTAAGCACCAAGATATACTGTGCTTGCGAACCTTGAGCGGGAGGATCAATAGGACCGATAATCTCCATCCCTGAAAGGGAGTGGCGTGGCCACATACGTCAAAGGGAGAGCGTCCCGTGCCGTGGGTCTTCCTATCCATTGACAAACATCACAAGTGCGGGCGTGGGTGTGGGCATCCTTGAGCAACTTGGGCCAATAATAACCAGCAAGTAAGATCTTCCAGGCCGTGGCGTCTCCAGCAAAGTGACCACTGCCCAATCCTTCATGAGTTTGCTGGACAATGTTTGGAATCTCGGGAGGAAGAACATAGTATCTCAGAATCATATCCTTACCTCTTTTATAGAGATGTCCAGCAATCATGGTATAATCCCTTACTTCTCGAAGGAAACTGTTGGCGTCGTGCCTTGAGCTTCTCATGAGAGAGGGTAGAATCCTCCACAGGTAGTGTGCCCGTCAACAAATATTATTGTAGTCATGGAACCAATGAGGCGTGGTCGTGACCAAAAATAGCTGCGCGTCCGAAAAAGCATCGGAAACACAAGAAGACGGATCATCAGTGCGGATTCTTGAAAGATAATCTGGGATAATATGAGACTTCCCAGGTTTGTGGATGATCTTAAAGGGCGCAAACTCTTGTAGCAACGAGACCCAACGTGTGATTCTGCCCGTGGGCATGGTTTTGTTGATCAAGTACAGGAGAGCTTGGTGGTTCACAAAGAATTTGATATGACTGCCCAAAAGATAGTGACGGAACCGCTAAATGCAAAAGATGAGGCCCGAGGCTTCACATTCCGTGGTAGCATAATTCTTCTCTGCTGAGTTCAGCTTGCGATTAACAAAGCGAATAGGACTATCTTGTCCCTTATCATGTTCCCGAGAGAGAACAACACCAATAGCAAAGGCGGAGACGTCAACGTGCACATGAAACGGTTTATCCCACTGTGGAGGAACAAGCACTGGGGCTTGCGTCAGCAACACTTTAAACTCCTTAAAGGCAGCGTCCGCCTGGGGATTCAACACTCAGTTGGATTCGTCGCCAGTGAGCTTGACAGCTAACCCAGGAATAAAAGTGGAATAATAGTTGACTTTTCCCAAGAAAGAGCGAGTCTCCTTAATATTCATTGGAAGTTGAGCCTTAAGAACACAGCTGATCTTAGCAGGGTCCGTGGTGATACCGTGCTTGCTAACCACGTGCCCGAGCAGCACGCCAGAGGTAACACAGAATGTGCACTTCTCTAGGTTAAGGCTAATACCAGATTCTTCACATTTTTGGAAGACCAACTCCAACTTCGAAAGATGACAATCCATGGTGCTGTAAGCAGAGAAATCATCCTGGAAAATATGCAGAAAATGATCTTTCTTCATGAAATCTTGAAAGACAGAGGGCATAATGCGCTGAAACGTGGACGGAGAATCGGATAACCCAAACGGAACCACTTTATATGCAAAAGTTCCCCATGGAGTGGTGAACGTGGTTTTCAACTGATCCTCAGGCTTGATAGAGATCTGATTGTAACCATAAAAGCCATCCATAAAGGAATACATCTCATGTCCAGCAACTTCTTCCAAAACTTGATCAGTGAAGGGGAGCGAAAAGTGTTCTCGCTCCGTGGCCAGATTGAGTTTCCTATAGTCCACACAAACACGAATTTTGCTATTATGTTTCAGTGCTATGACAATGGGGCTCACCCATTTAGAATGTTTGACCTCGTAAATCAATCCAGCAGCCAAAAGCTTGTCAATCTTAGCCTTTGCAGACTGCAGTCACGATAATTTGAGTTGAGCCGAAACTGTTGTTGCTAGATGGGGCGGGCATAAGGCTTGGTAGGAATGGTAAGTTCGGTGACGACCATACAGATATTGACCAATACGGTCGTCACACGGGCAACATGCATGGCGGCACCTTGCTTCATCGTAGCCACTGGTGTGGCGCAATCTTGGTCGTCGTCGCGGGTATATATAGCGAAGTCCCACTCTGGGCGCGCTATTCCGGTTCAACGCCAGTCTTGGACCTTTTTAGCGCCTGCCCTGTTTCTTGCCCTATTCCTTGAGCGCCTTCGGGCCATTGTACTCTTGATCATTGTATAATAAAATTCTTGCCAGATCTTGGTGTACGCTTCTGTATTTCTGTTTTCGTGTATTTCGATTCCATGTATTTCGGTTAGGTTCATGACAATTTGAACCGGAATCCATCACCAGCTCGGATCTGCTTGGAACTCGACCGTGGATCAACTTGGAAAGTCCACCCCTGCAAGCATTCAGACAAGTAGATGTTTTCCTTTTGTATAGTTCTACTCCTCAGGATCGCGGTGGCGATCCTGTTAGGCATGTTTGGGTGAAAATTTCTTAGTTCCTTGCTCTGTTGGATCGCGGTCGCGATCCTCTTTAGCAGTTTTGGGGATATATAAAAAAAAAGAAAAAGAAAAAAGAAACACTGCTTCACAGAAAGTAGTTGTGATGTAATAACAACAACTTTTTGAAGGAGATCAAATTTGAGTTCAAATTTGGCATATAAGTAGTTCACGAGGTCCTCCATATTAAAAAAGTATTTGTTGGGTTTCAAGTTGATGTTTTGAAATTAATTTTTAATATTAATTTTAAGGAACTTATATAAATGGATATTATTGCTACATATGCCTCTAGGTTGTCCTCCGAAAAATCACATTATGAAAGTTCACAAGGACATGAAACCAATGGCAAAGCAAGCTCGTGAAAAGAGAAAAAGACATGGTTAAAAAAAAAAACGATTTCTATACCTGTCCATTACTGGTCCATGGTCCATTTAAATATCGATAATATCCTTATGTTAATCCATCTCAAGTTGAGTTTTGGGACATGAGTAGCTCTTGAATTACTTTATTCACAAAAAAATATGTGTTGCTCATTATCTTGAGGATTGTACTAAAATTATTATCATCAATTATATGATGTCTTCTATGTTTATTCTAGATTTGTGCCTTAAGATATGACTTTATAAAATTACATCCTCAACATATCTCATATCATGAAACCAATGCAAAAAGAACCAAGAAAAAATATGAAAAAATTATAAGAAATCAAGATAGACTGCTATGTGCAGTTCAGTTATAGACCATTATTTTGCAAATGACTGAAGTTTAAAAATCAATCAGGGGCATCACCTTAATCAATTTTGATCTCAACTTTTTCATAAAGTTTACTCGTATGATTGTCTGTAAGGAAAAAATGGTTGATTAGGTGATCTTGTATAATTTAAGGGTAATGTTGAAGCAAAAAAATTGAGAATTTTTGGGGTACATATGACCAATTGAATCTACATGGACTTCCGCTTATGCCTTTCAAAAATCATGTGATCAAAGTATGCCTTTCAAAAATCACGTGACCAAATAAAAAGGTATACTATTATTTTATGGGGCAAAATGGATAATGCTAGTGTGAGATATATGCTCTCACACTAGCCCATAGGCCAATCGGCCTCCGTGGACGATAAAAATGATATCTTATCTTATCTTATCTTATCTTATCTTATCTTATCTTATCTTATCTTAT
>JAANSK020224194.1:0-14275 GCA_011763485.2 Isoetes engelmannii
GTGCCTTAGCATACATTGTTGCTAGATTTAGGTTGCTCATGGCCTTATCCACCTCCTTCTTAGGTATCCTGTGTGTTCTATGCTTTGGGAGCTGATCTGGTTCGTATGACCACACCACACACTCCACATATTCCCTCCTCTCCGGGTCTGCTGGATTATTCCACCACCTCTTCTCCCAACATCTAGAGTATTGCTCTTTGAGATTACCTTTCTTGTACCTCCCCACGGGCTCCCAGAACTACACTTAGAAACCAGGGCGCAACTCCTCACCATCAATCGCGCTCGCGGTCACCTCACTTAGAACCTGACCCAACCATATGAGATATTCATCATTGTCAGGCCTAATCAACACGAAGTAGCCTGGTTTGATGTCTTCAAAGGCATCCAGTCTTTAAGATTGAACCACTTGGGCTTACAATCAATGTAAAAGAAAGATTTTTCAATATATACATTTCAATGTGTTACTCTTGCTGGCCCCTTGCACATAGTGTATGTAATGGATTAACCTTTCATAAATCTAGAAAACATGCAATACACCACTTTAGAAATAACTTCACCAATTTTGATGACACTTAAATTATGAACAAAAATTTGAAATCGCGAGTCGAAACATTGTTCGGGTGTCCTTTTTGGTCAATTTAACCTACTGCATGGAAAAAGTGGGACTCGGATGCGACCCACTTTAACCAAATTTGACATATGACTTCTCCTTTGCGCAAGAAGTGCTTAACCTGCTTGCATAATAATGCAGCGGGGCCAACAATCATAGGGCGACTATCCAATCTCTTTATTGAGCCATCCGACAATGTACACAGGATCGTCCTTCCTTTACAATCTATATAAGCACCTACGGCTCTCAGCCATAACATCCCCAGAATTAAGTCGTACTTACCCAGATCAAGTACCTCAAAATTAGTACCAAACACTAACCCACAAAGTTTAAATTCCACACTTATATTGATAATCACGTTATACTGGTCGACTGGGAACCATCTCTTTTACAAAGTTTGATGCTTACTTCCACTTGGGAGAACCTCCGCAAGCAATTGAATACTCCTCTAAGTGAGGACTTCCAAGCAGCATCTCTGCAGGCTTTGGCAAATCCAGCTACAGATCTTGATAGCTTGTATGCTTCTCTATGTGCATCTGCTAGCAGCAAACATCGCAAATTTTCCTCCACCAGAGCTTGCACCTGGTATTCTCTTGGACAAAAACCCCCAATGTTCTTTGGTTGGGGAGGAGTGTTAGTCCTGTATCAAAGACACAAGACTATTCCGGTTGTAGAGGAAGGAGGAGGAGTCACGTGGCAAAAGGCTCTATATCAATATCTGGCACAAAGCCCACGCCCAAATCCACATCTACGAGGAAGAGACAAAGGGATCCCACAGCGTGAAGACTCCATGGCTTTGGAGTGTGAGTCCTCCACGACAAAAATCACGACCGTCAATTCAGCCTCCAGCCAGAGACAATAACCAAATATTCTTGTAATCATAGGAGGGCATAGGAGGTGGCATAGAACGGCTTGATTTCCTTCAAATTGTTAGATTGTACTATAGAGAGAGAACAAACCTCACGTCGTCGGCTAAAGCATCCGCTACAACATCCTCTTTACCGGGGATGATAATCCACAGAGAAATCATATTGCTGCATAAAGACAACCCATTGCAATTATCTTTTCGATAATGTTTTCTGTGAAACAATGTGTTTAATGCTTTGGTAGTCTATCAAAATATGAAGTGAAACAATGTGTTTAATGCTTTGGTAGTCTATCAAAATATGAAGCGTTGACACTGATAGATAGTGTTGCCACACTTTCAAAGCATGAATCATAGAACTCTTTATCATAAACACTATATCTACTTTCCAAGTCAAAAAAACTTTCAACTTTCATAGCAATAAGATGATCATCCTGTATCTAAAGCTATACCACTTGCATCAACTCATAACAAGTAGGGTAGGCCAACTTTGGCAAACCCAAAACAAGAGGATTAACCATGACATCCTTTTGAAAAGTACAATGATAGCTACTTAATTAATCTCATCTTGCTTTGTCAAATTTGGTACAAGAATGAACTTGATTTGCAAACTTTGCTCCGTTGAAACAATGTCGTCAGACTAAGAGTCCGTGTGAAGGACATTTCAGGATGACCGAAAATGTTCAGAAATGGGTGGAACTTTTGAAGAGGAACCCTCCTATTTTAGAACCATGATGGTCCGAGTCCGCCTCAAGGACATTTCAGGAATCAGGGCACACCAAAGGCACTTTGTGAAATGCACCAAAACATAGGCCATTTGGAAGCTTTTCTTTAGCCAACACCAGCTGGTAGTGAAATGTCAAATATTACCACACCAAACAAGAACATAAGTAATTCTCACTTATATTGACACATCCTGCAGGCTGCAACCAATGTTCAGTGATTGAGTGAGCTAAAAAGGCCTCAAGGAAATAACTGAATCCTTTTACTATGTGAAGTGTATAATTTACAAACAAACAGAGATGCAATTTAAGAACAAACAGAGAAACCTCTATTGCTCCCTTATTTCTGACATGGCACTAAAATTTGGAACAACCGCTTAAGCATCCTGTTCTAATTATTACCTCTTTTTCAAAAGTGGAACTAAATGAACACCAGACTTGAATTTTCGTGGTTGATTTTTGTGTGAAAAGAATCATACATGGACAAGGCCATAGCCCAAACTAAAAACCCTCTTATGCAATCATGCTAAGGTAGTGTCCATTATTTGGGGCATGCAGAACACACCTTTAGACAATCCTAAGTCCTGCGAACGATTAACGGTTCCCAGCTAACAAATGCACAAGAACCCCAAACTCTAGAGAGTAGCTACCATCATGTGTAAATGGCAATTCCCATGTTCCCGTTCACAACAGAGTACATATAGAAATCCTAACATCAGGTTATCTGCACAACAGACTCAGGATATATGCACACTGTAACATCTTCTAAGTTCAGTAACATATTCAACCAATGTCCCTTATCGCTAGCATCTACATTTTGCTAGTAGATTTTTGTCCAAATATCTAGGCAAAATTTGGTCTACATATACATTTTATAGGGTAAATAGTGAAGGCTTCTCAAAGGGCACAAACTGCGACAAGCATAAAATTAGCATGATAGAAATGGAATGTAAGTTGCATGCTCCATAGATCTAAAATATAATTTCAAATTATCTTTAGATGTACATTTTTCAAGGAGTTATAAGTAATACCTCAAGAATATGAATGATGAGAGAAGTCTGCAATCCATTTGCAGTCGCTGAGGCATTTTCATAGACAAAAACTTTAAGTTAGGACTAATTGTATGAATGAATTTACCCTTCTGTAAGCTTGTTCAAACTGCAGGCTAGTTACCAGATGCAAGCTTCCAGTATCTTCCACTACAACATTGATTCTTGCATTCTTGAATATGTCATGTTCCCAAGCTTGTACCTGCACTCCATTTCAAGGTCATAACCGGTAACAAGATACCAAAATGAAAAAAAAAAATATCAGTAGGGCAGGCTTGGGGCTTTGGAGGGAAAGGGAAAAGAAGAGAGGGTGAATGCGAAGAGGAGGTGACGTGTATGCGAAGAGGAGGCAAACCATTGGATTCAATGGTTAAGGCATCTTTAAGATCTTATGACAGAAATAGAAATGCAAGAGTTTGCAAGCATAATAATGTGAAATGGAATTCAAAATTATGGCACATTCAGTGGTACCAAAAGCACTTACATAGCAACATTAAATTGAATGTAATTGAAGCAGTTTGTATGAGGGAGAATGCTTTATTAATGGAGTACAAAAACCTTAAGATGAAACCCAATAAAAAAAATTGTTGAAGGTAACAACTATAGATAAGAGAATAAACAATTGAAGTAAATTGTTCCTTTGTGCCAGTTATTATTTAATTGAATTCTTTTGTTTGCCCATATACCAAGTTAAAAATTTTGTGATCTGAAGGTTAAATTCCAATTGAGATCTTTGTATATATTATCTTTGTCCCTTGCTTTCTCACACAATTCGATTACTGCGAGGCATCCGTCTTCATATGTGTTTGAGGCATTCATTATTCGCCTTCTCTTAAGGTGTTCGCGTATACTTTTTCATTGTGTTTCTCCACTTGTTCCATTTTTTTGGACACATATGGCATGTTCAAGGAGTGGGCGAGTTCAGTTTGATTCATGGTGCACACTGGCACAACTTGATATGGTGGCATTGCAAAATGAGAGGTTTTGGAAAACAATGCAGTGAGACAAACCCTACAAGTATGTTTTGTTGTTGTATAAGATCGAAGTATTATGGTCATTTTCCACCACAATGACTAGCCTAATGTTTGTAGCTTGTGCCTGGGGATGCATGCGAAAACAAGTCCTGATGGATGAGGCCTTTCTAAAGGAGGCTATTCTCCAAGAACTTGGCTTAGTTGTGATTTAAAAGGAGGTTTAACCTTTTTTGCATGGATCTTAGAAGCCACTAAATTATCACATGTTCCTTCAATCATTTCTAACATTGAGAATGTTATATGTCCCTTTCTAAGCCTATGCATTTCTTCTCATTTCAAAAATGTGCAACTTGTCCACGATAAGAGTGCAAATAACTACATTGGAGGTAGGTTTCCTCCTTATTTCATATTTTGGTATTGTGTAAGAACTAACTCATCTTTCAATTCGTCAAGCCAAGAACCACTCTTTCTTAGATGCATTTAACTATGTGGCCATTGATTAGAAACTACCTATGAAGACAATAGGTTTAAATTAGAATTTCATAAAATATCCAGAAACATCCACTTGTGCAAACGTGCAACTTGTCCCTTAAAATGTCACAACCCAACTGAACGTGCACAAAATTGGGAAAATCATTCATAAGCATTTTAAGGACGGGTCCTTAATTTGAGCTCTCAAGCATCAGCAATTGGGACAAATCTAAAGCGGTTGATTGCATGAACGATTTTCGATCCACGACCAAAACATTAAGGTCGATTGCATGAACATTTTCTGTAGATTGTTTTGGGTCAAGGGAAGACAAAAACAACAAGAGGATAAGGACTTGCAGTATTGTTCAGAAGTAACTTATAGCGCTGTTGTATCTATATAGTAGAAATGAATTAGTTAACATTGTGTCATCTCCTTTGCTTGGTCTCATCTGGTGTGCTCTAATTTTAAATCTGTTTCTAAGGCCCTATTTGAGATGCAGTCCCCTCTGTGCAACTTAACTGACTTCTGCATTTTTTCGCTACATTGCATGTATACTGGCAAAGAATATAGAGGCACAAAAATCTTGTTTACACTTGGAACGCAATACCCACTGCTCAGATGGAGGCCTGTACTTGCCAGCACTGCAATTCAACCAGTCAGATAAGGAAAGCAGATAATGCAATAACTAAATGATGATACTTGAAATGCTATGATATGTTGAGGATAGAACATGTACAGAGTAATGGTAGCAGTAAAATTTGGCTTGTTGAATCCAAGAACGGCATTCTACTGCTTTATATCCCCGGATGATGTGTCCACATATACTTCAGACGGAAAGCCATGCATGGCCAAGTAGTGCTGTAAAATCAGCGGCGGGTGCTACTGTAAGACCAACAGTGCTCGTGATACCAACATACTCTTACGAACGGATTTCAAGCTGCCAAATGAATACAAGGCCAATATATTATTTTAACAAAGCATCATCCGAGGGCAGCATCAGTACTACCTTTCCTGATGTTTGATCAGGAATTGTGCCGATTATAATTGATTTAAAGCCAGGAGCAATCTCATTAATTGGTATTGTGGAAACCTGCAATAGAAAAGATGCCCTACTCATGAGCACATCAAGTAAATAGGCATAGAAAATATTCTTTTCCTGATATTAACTAGCTTATAGACATCATGAACCGAATAAAAACCCGAGTAGCAACACAAATATACGGACCAAGAGTTCTAAAAACAAATAACTACAAGTATTTATACTCCAGTCTAAAATTTGCTTCAGTTCATCATGAGGGCAAGCAATACTGAAAGCCATTTTCTGGGGGAAAAAAAAAAGGCATATATACTTACATATTTGCAATTCCATGCCGAACTGGCATAGCCATAACTAGGAGGTCTGATCTCTATCTGACCTGCTGCAGGACAAACCTTTCAACATGCACTGCAGATCGCTTTTTAGAGATTTGTAGAACCCTTCCAGCATTCTTTCTATCCAAATGTTGTTGTCAGATATCTTTGACATAAATAACCTCCTTGCAATTGTTTTATTTTCATGCAGAGCGTTATGTCAATTGTAGCACCACTTAAGCTTTTTTTTCGTATGTTGCTGGTAATCCTAACCTACAGAGTCAATTTAGAAATTCGGCAAATGCCCACAATAAAGTATTGTTCTTTCCTATTACTGCTTTAAAATCCTATAACATGCAAATACTAAGATACTTTTTATTCGTGTAAATGACAAACCTTTCGGCAAGCAGGGTTTTACTCATATTGACAATAGCTTGATTCCAAAACGTTTACAGGCTCCCAACTTATGCCCAACAACGCTGGGCACTGTTACTTAGTGGGCATATATTGCTTAAAATATGTTGATTACAGCCAAAGGCTAGAGGGGCCTTGAATGTGACATGATTTACGTACTCTACCTTGCTGTGTGGGTCCAATTTCCGCATTGTCAGAGAAGTGGCAAAGTCCAAGTTGAGTCCTTTCCTCGCAACACTTATAACATAACATTGCACTGATAATAAACACTAAACATGTCTCAGTTGATACATGAAAAAACGCATAATAGAATTTTAAAGTTCGACTATGCCTATATAAAAGGTCTGACCTTTGATGATAGGTATATTCATTTGATTATATATAGGTATATATATGAAAGCACACATGAACTCTTGAAAAATTGATCTCCTGTGCTTCAGCACATGGGTCCAATCAGCACATAGGTCCACTAGTCATTGCAGATATTTGTAAACAAGCCATTGTAGTTTTGACAAGCAAGTGGAGAAGGGCAAAAATAATTGACTATTTAGCTGTCATATAGTGGCCCCTCTACTTAGGTACAACTGAACCATGCCACATGCCCCATTTACTTAACATCACAAGCTCCTATCAATTAACTAATTGGCATGAAAGCATGAAAGCGACCATGAAAGCATGGTTGTATGAGAGCTATGGCCAGCCGGATGTTTTGAAGCTCCAAGATCTTCCAATTCCACAAATAGAACAACACCAAGTTTTGGTGCAAGTCAAAGCAGCGGCCCTCAATCCCGTTGATAAATTGCGGCGCTTAGGCATTTTCACACAGACAGATTCGCAGCTTCCTGTAAGTAGTTTAGAGCTCTGTAAACAGGAGTTTTTTCTGCAAGACTATTGATTTCTAACAGGGGTTTCTTTCTGCAGATTATTGATTTTTGTGACGGATTATATGTTTCTTGAATTGAATCTTTTTCTTTTTTTCTTCCCCTGTTTTTCCCACAAATATACAGGTAGTGCCAGGTTACGATGTGGCCGGCATCGTGGTGAAGGTGGGAGGCCATGTCCATAGCTTAAAAGAAGGGGATGAAGTATATGGCGATGTGATAGAACATGCTGTAAATCATCCACAGCAATTTGGTTCCCTTGCAGAGTATGTGGCTGTAGATGAAAAGCTTTTGGCCTTAAAACCCAGCACTTTAACATTCGAGGAAGCTGCCAGTTTACCTCTAGCCCTTGAAACAGCATTTCAAGTTTTTGAATTAGTTGGATTCAAGGCTGGACAAAGTGTTCTGATTGTTGGTGGTGCAGGAGGTGTGGGAACCCAAGCTATTCAAGTAAGCCTCCGTAAACTGTTTTTTTCTTTCGGTTTTTCTTTTTTTTTTTTACTATGTTGCATGCAACATTCAGTGCTCTAAATTATGTTCGATTCAGCGTACCTACATTTGATTCAGCTTACAAAGTCTTACTCCTGTGCTTACCATGTCAGATTTAGCTTGCAAAATGCTTCCATATAATCGTGCTCTATCTTTGCATTTGGTTCAGCTTTGCAAAGTCTTACTGTGGTGCTTACCATGTCTGATTTAGCTTGCAAAACGTTTCCATACGATGGTAATCTATGTTTGTAAAGTCTTACTCTGGTGCTTACCATGTCTGATTTAGCTTGCAAAATATTTCCATATGATGGTGCTCTATGTTTGCGAAGTCTTACTATGGTGCTTACCATGTCTGATTTAGCTTGCAAAATGTTTCCATATGAGGGTGCTCTATGTTTTCAAAGTCTTACTCTGCTGCTTACCATGTCTGATTTAGCTTGGAAAATGTTTCCATATGATGATGCTCTATGTCGGATAGTGCAAAACCTTATTCTGGTGCTTATCATGTTACAAAATCGTACTATCCTACTATATGATGTGTTGATAGTACAAGGGTCGAATTAACTACTCTTGCTGAGATGGCCAGATTAACCACCTTGATAGCTGATGACCGGATCAATTACCCATTTCTTGCTGGATTAACCACATCCAAGGTGATGAAATACATAGTTCCAGGAAGGCACTTTTTACATTATAGTGTAGAATTTTATTATACGGATAAGCCACCCTAACTGATATCACCACCCATTTGTTGCATAAACCACATCCTGAATGATATCCAGAGTTCCACGATGGCGCTTTCTACGTCGCATTAGTATAGAATTTTATTATAGTGTTTACTATGTTGGATTCAGCTTGTAAAATCTTACTAATAATGCTTACAATGTTGGATTCAGCTTGCAAAATCTTACTACGGTGCTTCTTTGGTCGCCACCACTGCGAGTTCACTCAAACATGCTTTGGTGAAAAGTCTAGGAGCCGATGTTGTCATAGATTACACAACCACCAAGTATGAAGAGTTGCCAGACAAATATGATTTTGTATTTGATACTATAGGTATGCATGATTCTACTCCCTTTTTAAATAAATTTATTTTTATTATTTATTTGCCGAACCATTTATGCGTTTACATCTACTGAACTATCTAGGTGAATGCGAGAAAGCTGTGAAAGCAGTGAAGCAAGGAGGGAAGGTGATTACCATTGCATCAGCTCCTCATCCTCCTGCAACGTATTATGTGGTTGTTTCTCGAGGCAATGACTTAGTAAAGCTTAGCAAGTATATTGAGGATGGAAGGATCAAACCTGTGTTGGACCCAAAAAGTCCTTTTAAATTTGTTGATGTTGTGGAGGCTTTTAAATATCTCGAGACAGGTCGGGCAACAGGGAAAATAGTGATCTCTCCTATCCATGCTTGAGAGAATGCGACACTAACTATGGATCTTGTTTACTATATCTTTATTAGCTTCGTGTTGGGAATAAAGGGGGTATTTTAAACGTTTTTTTAATGAAGAAAAACGAGAAATACGTATGTTGTTACCTAAATTTAGATTATCCTACAATATGGAAAAACAGTCCCTAGTCGTCAAGTCTACAATGGTACAAGTGATCCTCTTGTACTTTGATATGTAATAGTTTATATTTCACCCATATATAAGGCAGTTTGAATTTTTGTTATTTATATTTTGTTTGATGTTATAAAAATGTGGTCACGACACGTGTTACTTTTCTTAAGGATTCGACATCTGTCTGCATTTTTGTCTGCCGGATTTCTTACTCTGGGTTCTGGAAGCAATCTCCTGCTCTTGACGGCACCATCATGATCTTCCCCTTCCTTCATCTACAAGCAAACTAGAACAAAGAATGGGCTCTGTGGTCGAAAACCTTCAAGATGGGTTATGTTGGGTTCAGCAAAATCTAAGGCATTGAAAAATCCGGAGCAACTGTGGAAAATCCAAGGCCGCTGGACTGGACTGGGCTGGACTGGACTGGACTGGACTGGGGCAGTCGAACTCTTCAAGCTATCCAACAGTTGTTATGGCTTCACCATGTTCTGCAACTGTAAAAACAGGTTAAGCAACATTTTGTCCACAGGGCCAATGGTGCGTCGCCACGTGGCACTGTTTCAAACCAAGAATGTTACCAAGAATAGCTTCATGCCTGCGATGTTGTTTTTACCCGACATTCCAGCGTTTACCTTCCATTCCGACAAATTTACCTTGCATTCTGAGTGTTTACCTCGCATTCCAAGCCACAGAATGTTGCTTAACCTGCATTCACGTTATAAAAATGTTTCTTTAGCTTACATTCTGGCGTGTCAGCAACGCCTCCGCGCTCCGCGCGTCGGCATTGCTTCCACACCAGAATGTAAGCTAAAGAAACATTCTTATATACGGAATCGAAATCCATTCCCTCTGCTTCTGTATTGATTCCCAAGGAGCTCTGTTTTAAAAAACGATTTGTGTTGGAAAGGCAAACATAGGCAGGAGCTGTTGGATTCAATCAACCACAGCAGTAGCCAAACTACTGCAACTCCGCCAATTACCTCCATCATTTGTGCACAGGGATTGAACCCACCCAGATGGATTCTTATGCCTTCTGGTGTGCTCCAAAAACCCTGTGCTCCAGCTTCTGTAATTCCGGCTATTCCACCCTGATCTTCCCCTAACCGATTTCTTCTGCTAATCGTTCCCCCCTTTATCCGAAATCGAATCCAAACAATTCGGCTGTCAGACCCTTCCAGAACTTTTCAGATTTGTCTTTTTGTTGTTTCGCCCTCTTTCAATTTTCCTTACCTTGACACGTCATCCTGTACTCTCAATATAATACAATATTATATGACATGGTTGTCGTACAGGCTGCCTAATTCTCCTACAAGAGCAAGATAAAAAACGGGCCTCTGGCAAACAACAAATCTCCTGCAAAAAGGATGTTCAACCCAGCCAGTATTGAATCCAGGATTTGAAGACGAGGAAGAAAACCAGTACAATCTCCTACACACTTCTCCCTCTGATTCTTCTGTAACCACATCCCTCTTGCTGGGTTAACCACATCCATGGTGATAAAATACAGAGTTCCGTGATGGCACTTTTTACATTAATAGTGTAGAATTTTATTATACGGATTAACCACCCTGGCTGATATTAACCACCCATTTGTTGCATTAACCACATCCTGAAAGATATACGGAGTTCCAGGATGGTACTTTCTACGTCGAATAGTATAGAATTTTGATATAGTGTTTACTATGTTGGATTCAGCTTGTAAAATCTTACTAATAATGCTTACAATGTTGGATTCAGCTTGCACAATCTTACTATGGTGCTTCTTTGGTCGCCACCACTGCGAGTTCACCCATACATGCTTTGGTGAAAAGTCTAGGAGCCGATGTTGCCATAGATTACACAACTATCAAGTATGACGAGTTGCCAGACAAATATGATTTTGTATTTGATGCTATAGGTATGCATGATTCTACTCCCTTTTTAAATAAATTTATTTTTATTATTTATTCGTCGAACCATTTATGCCTTTACATCTACTGAACTATCTAGGTGAATGCGAGAAAGATGTGAAAGTAGTGAAGCAAGGAGGGAAGGCGATTACCATTGCATCAGCTCCTCATCCTCCTGCAACGCATTATGTGCTTGTTTCTCGAGGCAATGACTTAGTAAAGCTTAGCAAATATATTGAGGATAGAAGGATCAAACCTGTGTTGGACCCTAAAAGTCCTTTTAAATTTGTTGATGTTGTGGAGGCTTTTAAATATCTTGAGAAAGGTCGAGCAACGGAGAAAATAGTGATCTCTCCTATCCATGCTTGAGATAATGCGACACTAACTATGGATCTTGTTTACTATATCTTTACTACCTTCAGGTTGCGAATAAGGTTCATGTTGGCTATAGTACTTTGAAGAGGCTATTGAAGATATCTTCGTTACAAAACAAAACTAGCAGTAATGCAGGTATATGGCAAATTGCTGGGCACTAAGGTAGGTTTAGGGCAAAGGGCTTAGCAGTAAGACAGGTTTAGGGCAAAGGGCTAAGTGAGGGACGGTTGAGAGGTTCTTTTGCGTGGTACTATTCTAGCTATATCGTAGTTATTGAAAAGGAAAACGAAATCAAATTGGCAAGTTGGAATAAAAAATGAAAACAAAAACAAAGACGGCAAGTTCTCGAAAAAAATTGCAAAAGAAAATATACATGTAAATGCACCCATAATATAAAGTTGACACATGTAAGACTTTCGAATCTGGTATATGCTTGTCTAAAATAGCGTATTTGTAAGTCTTCCATATGGAGAACAATAAAGTCTGAAATTTACTTGTAACTAAGAACATGAATAATATGTAAGTAGATGATAACATGATAAAAATTCAAACTGTTCAAGTTTAGAGAGTGTTAATAACCATGGGAATATGGATTCGTGCCAGAATCATTGTAACGAAAATTTAGATTTGAAGGAGGAGAATAATTCAGGGAGTCGCAAAAAGTTGCATCCGTATTCTCCTTATCTTCATAGTCACTATTGCTCTTGTCACCATCGCCATCATCATCATGATCTCCTTCATCCTTTTCTAGATAAATCTCATTCTCATTTCCAAGGGCCAATCTCATGGCATCTACGTCTTGCACTAGTACTTGCTCTTCCATGTCTTCCTCTTCCCCACCATCACCATTCCAATACTGTGGTTCTGGAAGAGATGCCTTGTTTGCGAAGCCAATGTAAGGCTCTCTTCTCCCATGTCTATGGGACCGAATCAATTATAAATTTGCACTTACAAATACCAAATTGAATGTTCTTGATGGGAGAAGTCTATTTCTTTTCTTGTTTGCCACATATGAAAAGATGCTACAAAGCATCTCAAGTGGAGAGGAGCCTACTCCTTGGCTCCTCCATATTCCTCCCACCAAAGCGTAGATGTAAATTTGAAGCGAGTCGCTTGTGCATCCGAGGTCCCAAACCTCCCCTCTTTCCTCTTATATATTTGCTCTTTCGCAAGACCTCCAAAATTGAACCATTACGATTTCTTTTTAATGGTTTGTTGATCAAAACCAAATCTATAAATCATTACATGTTAGTGGGTTCAAAAGTTTACAAACCATGTCAAGTTATCTAATATGGTTCATCAACATACTTTTCTAAGGTGATAAGACAACATTATTTTATGACATGGTATTGAAACATGACAATTTTAATTAGTCTTTGTAACAACTTAAACTATATGATATTCTTATATGGTTCATCAATATATTTTTTTAAAGTGATAAGACAACATTGTTCAATGACATGGTATTGAAACATGGCAATTTTAATTGATCTATATAACAACTTAAACTGCGTGATATGTACTACTGTTTCGTATGTCAAGTTTATTAGACTATTATTTGATCACATCTATTTTCTTCAATATATTGGCATGGTAATTTTAAGCGCATAATTATCATAATGATTTACAACGATTCATCACCAATACACAACGTACGTTTTTGGTTTAAATATGGTAATATGACTTTTTTACCCTATTTTTCTCTATGGTACTAAAATATAACTATGTCAAGTTAATTTTGTTAACAACTTAAAATGTCTAATATGAACTAATGATTAATGATTAATATTTCAAGTTTAATGGAATGGTATCTGATTGCATTTATCTTCCTCAATATATTGACTTAGTAAATTATTCGAATATTTTGTAGCAATTAATAATTAATGAACAAGATTAAAGTGACAAATTGACATGGTTTAAATTTGTTATATAATCTTTTTCCTACAATTTCAAATGGTTAATCGATACAATTTTGAAACCGTGTATGTATACCTAGTCTCTAATATATGATATTTGATAGTGCTTCTTGTGTGACGTGATATGATTTATAAGAAAAAAAAAGACAACATTTAGAAATAGTCAATTGAACGTTCTCATATTACTAGAAAATTGTGCTTACAAATTATATAGATAAAGATAAACAACGCTTTCAACATAAGGATTCTTCTACTCGCAGAATTTCCATCTATTGGACCAGGCGTATTACATGTCTGTGCACCAAAGAATTCCCATCTATTGGACCAGTCGTATTACATGTCTGTGCACCAAAAAGGCTTGTTGGATCTGCATACAAACGTCGAGCAAAAAATTATCACATTAAAAAAATACATTGGAGGTAATTAGCTTTGCAAATTGGTTGCTGGATATTGATGGATTCCTTCTTGGCACATGCTTTTATGTTTTGATATATACACCTGAAGAGGGTATGCCCATTCTTTGCATCTGATATAAATGCACGAATTCATTAATTTGAGAAATTCAAGCTCTTTTGAGAATTTTGAGCTAGCTAGATGGACTCCCATGCTTAACCTTAAGCTAGCATGAATGTCCCATTTTTGCTTAACTTCAAGCTAGCTAGCAAGGTCAAATCTTGCTCATTAAGAGCTAGCAAGCATGCCACA
>JAANSK020224305.1:0-14275 GCA_011763485.2 Isoetes engelmannii
GCTTTCTATCAAAAACGAGCTTGCCTCTGATTCCAACTCCTGTACCATTTGAAGTGGTTGCCTAATAAGCACACTTCCTAGGCCTATTTCCACTGCAACTAATGGAGATTTGTTGTCCAAAAAGGATGCCTCACTGGATGGGCATGTATTGGATGAGACATCAGATTCATCAAATGCTAAGAGGCTTCTTGCAAGTTTCTCTGATGAAGCACGAGGACGTAACGTTGAAGTGCGCTTCTTGGAAGGAACTGGTGTATGCCACGGCGACCCATGTACTGCAATACAAGAACTTGATAACTTTAGGCATTCCATTTTAGGAAATAGATGGTGAATCAATGACAATACATAATTTGTAAAACAGCCTTGAAATCCGACCCATGTACTGCAATACAAGAACTTGATGACTTTAGGGATTCCATTTTAGGAAATAGATGGTGAATCAATGACAATACATAGTTTGTAAACAGCCTTGAAATCCCTTTTCAACTTGTTCTTAATTATAAATGCAACCTATGGACACAATTGACCTACATGGTTTGAGCTTCAAGGAATAAGATGATGATGAACACAATATAATTTCACTTTAATGCAGGATAATGGGATTAGTCTACTTCTCAGAGTATTCATCGCATATGAAATCTTAGTGCTGAATTATCAGCCGTAGCATGAGCCTCTATCACTGTGCAAGACATGGTTTATGAAATGGTTGCACTTCCAAAAATCCGTCTTTCTCCATGACCAATCATGCCATTGATGAAAAGAAGCATCATTGTACAGCATTGAGATTATAAAGTAGATTCAAATATACAATGTGCAGAAAAGTCAAGACAAGCTACAATATGGTTATGAAAGATAGTGGATAAATGTGATGATAAGCAATGGAACCTTCATTCAGTTAAATGGATGGGATGGAATGTTCGTGGATATATGTTGCTGATACAAGTCACCTAAAAGATTAAAATCTGCTGGAAGCCAACATGAATCTGAAGCTAGAAGTGGACACTGCAATGTCAACAGCCCGACAAGATCAAAATGTGCATTCTTTCACCAACAGTACTCTTTTGTTATCACCTGGCTCTAGTACGTTGCAATTGCATAGCTTTCAATCATATTACATATCTGAAAGTCTTAAGCAACAGTCTGTTAGGAAATTTGATGTGAGCCAACAACATAGATGCCCTTTTGTCATTACCAACAGAGCTTTAGTCGTGTTTCTATGTCTATATTACACCACTGAGCTTTACTCTGGGTGTTCTCTCTTACACGACATGACTTTAGTGGTTCGCCCAGGTTGCCTCAACGCCCTTGGATTTTATTAAGTAGCACTTGCGTTCTCCCTCTAGACATCCAAGAGATAAAAGGACTTTTGTAAGTGTCTTGAGGATATAGCTAGATTCACAAATGGAGATAGTTATCTCCCACCGCGTTTTCAGATTCCAACTCTTATGGTTCCTATGTGTGTTGACATTCGTTGCATTAAAGTACTTGGAAAACAACAATTGATTGATTGATAGGGTCTGAACAATCGATAACATATTAGCGAGCATATTTATGCCATCAATGAGGAAAGAAATTCCAGCGAAAAGGACAAATGATGAGAGGGAACCACCAGCTCAGAAGCACCATTCCTATAGATAACAAATAAACAGCAATCTGATTGAAGGTATTCAAAATCACATGCAATACTAGCAGAACCACAATAGAACATGGCAATGTTCAAAACCCTCTAAGGGAACCACCTCTTTCAGCTAATGATCCTCCTTGTCCTCCTTCAACACAATACATAACTGGTGGAACCAGTAGACACGTCATACACAACATCAAGGAGACAATGGCCACTACCTGAGTTTCGCTGAAACAACTGGAGGATCTTTAGTTACAACTTGATAATTTAAAAGAGCAAATAATGCTTAGGAAACCTTATGCATCATTTGCCAATTTGCCAAACCACAAGATCAAGAATGTTCTTCCGTACCATGACTCAACCACGTTTTCCATTCCAGTTAATGCCTGGCACTCTTGATCCTCGATTTCGGACTGTTCTAAATCTTCTCATAAGGGGTCACTTGTAATACAAGCATCTTGGGAGAATTTCCTTTGAAATTCTTCCACGTTCTATAGTGGAGGACATTACTTCCCTCTTTATTGCATTGTGAAATCAGCATTGATTGATCCATAGTGTCTTTTCCAACAAGTAATCTTTCAAGAAGAACAAAATTATGGTTACATGAACAAGTATAGCAGATGAACTCAGTGATATATAGCATCGAACACAGTGTTCTATAAGCGTGTATAACTGTGACTTAATGTCTTTCATAATCCTTAAGCAAAGCCATTATAAACATAAAATCAACTGTCATTACAGGAGAATTCTGACCTGGAAAATTGCTACCAAGGCAACTAGTGTGGCCAAATGAGCCTTCAGAACTTGTAATTTCTGACCGGTTTAATTCTTCATCAGGACTCTTTGCTGTCGCATAAAAGGCTTGCAACGGTTCATTTTCAAAGCAGTGGGGACTTCTTGAAGGTTCCTTCCTCTTGCATGGGAATTGTTCAGCACTTCTAGTAGCAGATTTTTTTGACCTCTGGGCTTTTGAGTTTCCGGATGCATCTATTCCATTACCAAAACCACCAGAGTGCATTGGCATATAATTATGAAGTGTTCCTTTTGTTCTCCATCGCGATCCGCATGCATTGCACAAGACAGGTTTATCAGGGGGCCCATTCCGCCACAATGGTGTTGCTGTCATGCAGAAAAAAATTCAGCTTATATGGATCAAAGATATTATAACAATGCAGCATTAAGTAATAGAATGCTTGAAGAGCTACCAAATTATGAGACAAAATGAACTACTCTGTTTGGTGTATGAAGCAAGATTCACATGGTAGTGTAACTCGTGTTTATAACATGGCTTTATTTATCCTATTGAAGCAGCTCATATCAGAAGCCTGCTCTCAAAACCATGTGACATCATTGCAAAACCGTACCAATTTCCATGACAATGTATCCTCATTAATAGGAGATTGATGTTATATTAAAAAAACAGTAGAGAAGGATGTTGATTGCCTATCCTCATAGAATTCAAATTTTAGTTTGTTATCAGATGAAAGAGCAATCAGCAAGATCTCCTATCCTCATATAATTGTGGACAAGTGCACTAGCTCCAGATGGCCAAATTTCAATTTGTTATCAGATGAAAGAGCAATCAGCAATGAAATCAGAGGAATATTGTGTCCCAACTGTTCTTCCTAAAAGTCTAGTGGATCCCACAATACCCTACAAAGTGCATGACAAGTACCAGTGGAAGTCTAACAATATTACTCGTTTGTTCAAATATTAGAATAATCGATGCACAGTTACATGCAAAACGCTTAAGAACAAATGTTACATTAATTCAAAACTTTGGCACTGTGGCAATTCCACATTCAAGAGTGATCCTCAAACTATAGGAAAGACATATGCATGCAATGTCTGCTCCATGCCTTAACCCCTCACCCTATAAACTGGAAGTAACCTAGGGCTTAGTGACCACCACTCTCTAGATGTGATGACTACAATTTACTGTTTAATGGCAGAATTTTGACTTTGTCGGACAGTCTAAGTGCACAACTTTGGAAGAAATTCAGAGAGGGTAAGCAACTTACTAGTCACTCCACAATGGGAACAAGGTCCTTGCTTTACCATTATTTCCAAACGAAGGGTTTTCTTTCCGGCACTTGTTCCAGTGCCCTCTGAGGACACAAGCTCTCATCCACCATAAAATCTCTTGGCTCAAGGCACTGAGTCAAAACTACAAAAACCTCTAAGGCAGCTACTTAAGCAAAATTATGTACCCCATGATTTAGAAGATGAATTTGAGTCTGGGAAAAACTTGAGACAAGCTGAAAAGCGCTAGACAGAGACTGGCCGAGCATATAAGTTGCAAGAGACAGAGAATTGAAGGCTCACAAGCCGACAGAAGTTGAGGAAGGGTTGCATTTCTTACTCTAGAGACGCCCAAATGAGCAGGGTGAAAAACAGGCAAGGGAAAGAGGTTTATGGGGTGTATATTGGTGCTTGTATGTACTATGACCACAGAATGACAGTGTAGACCCCACTGTGCTTGCAAAAAATCGTGCAAAACTGTATGCTGAATCAAAATTCAAAAAAGGGACATGGGTTTAGAGCTGAGAAAGCATAGCATCCGGCAAAGACTCAGACGAAAACTGTAGTGGGCGGCCAGGTCGGCGCATTGGACGCAAAGAAGGATGAAGAGGCAGCAAAATGGTCGTCTTTTTTGTTAGTGTGTGTGTGGAAAAGGCAGGTGGGGCAGATTCCTGGCTATGGTGTCATTTTCTTTCCTTCTCGTTTCGATTTAAGGGCGCCAATGGTCAATTGTTTTTGCCTTACATTTTTCCTGCTGGCCCACTTTTCCATCATCATTGTGTCCAAAACTTACCGGCCATCATATTTTTCCCGTTCTGCTGACCTCTACACTACTTACAGTCCACTATTCTCTTTGAATTACACTACTTACAACAGTCCAGTATTCTCTTTGAATTAAGATCAGATACTGTTGTCTACTTGCTTTCTTTCATACTTGTCTTTTTTTGTGGTTGTTCACCATCTCTGCCTAAATATAGTAGCTCTTTCATAAAGGGAAAATTTCTAGTGTTTATCCTTTGTTGGTTGGTTGCTAGTTTATTCTTCTTTATCCCTCTCATGCCTTTCAAAGATGTCCATTGTTGGTTGGTTCTTTATTCCCAGATATTATATGTTTATTTAAATAGTTTGTCCTTCTAATGGAGGATTCACATCCTTCAAATGGTATCTTGCCTTACACGTCTGTCTGTTTTTTCACCCCACGTTCGAGTAAATGATATATAATTGCAATCCATTTTATTGAACTGGTCATCCAAAGGGGTTATCCAAATAATGTTTCTCAAAGGGGTAATGCGTTCTCTTTGGTGGCGTGTAAGACTCGGTTCGAAGATAATTATAAGATTTAGTATCATATCATGTAAATATCACACTATTTGGAAATCTTGCGTCCATGTGTTCTATAAAATGTCTTTATATTTGTCAAACCATGGATATGGCCACCTTGAATTTCAACAACATAATCCCGATCAAGTAGTAGGTAAAGATTGACATCTTTGACGAGCTTCTCCCATCTGTTTTGTTAGTAGAATATTCTTCCACATACACAAAAAGGAATTATTCCACATATTATGGAATCCCTTCGGACAAGTTAGTAAATGTGCTAATATATGGAATATGAAAAATGGTACACTTGCAACCCAATAATCATCAATGTCAAGTACAGATATCTCATGAATAAAAGCAAAGTACCTAGATGTTCTCATAGGCCTCTGGCCTCCGTGGACGTTAAAATTTACTTCCTTCCTTCCTTCCTTCCTTCTTTTATGTTGTCATCGAATGTTAAATGTTGTAGGCAAAGAAGGCAATATAATTGTTGAGCAGTGTCTTATAAGGAGTTATAAGGAGGGTTTCATGTCATGTCATCTGTCACATGTTGAACTTATCACAAATGGAGTGCAAAGGATCTCAAAAGCAATATTTTCGTATGAAATGTACAAAACCATAAAATGAAATGTACGTTGTATTGAATGCCTTTAAAATGAAAACCGTGGATGGACATTATAATAAGAACTGCCCATGCTGAGAAGAAAAAGAAGAACTGTATGAGTGGGTGGTCCAGGGCACTTAGAATACCATGGTGTCATCGAGTGAAGTTGTACCTCCAGCATCCATATCATGCAAGATACCTTGGCTATGCCCTTATTCATTTGTATGAAGTTAATATAATGCCACTTGCAATTAGGTGTGCTTTTCTTCTTGGATTTTGTGTTTTGGTCCTTAAAGCTTCCTACTTCATGAGAAAAAAAGATGTTTAGTAGATGGAAGTGTGGACCTTTTTCGTCCACAACCCATTGCCTCCAATTCTAGCTTCCCGAGGCGGGAAAATAGGGAATGTGCCTCAAGATGGTGTCTTGGAACTATCGGGGCTTCCCCTGGCAGCAGGCGACAGTTTGAACTCTATTGCTCAAGATATGGACATCATCTTCCTGATGGAGACATGGGAGCATGCTGGTCGTAGACTGCCAAACCTCCTAGGATATACATCTGTCTCCGTCTTCAATGAGTGTACAGGGAAGCAGGGACATGTCGGCGTTGCATGCTACTACTGCACCGCATTGGCACGATCCATCTCCATGTGCAGCATGGATCGGCACAACCAGTACCTGTGGGTGCGCATGCAACCTTATGATGACACCCCTCTCTTTGCAGCGGCCTGCTATTTCCCGTATACCGAGAGTAATTTCTATGCTACTCATCAGGATGTGGACAGGATGGAGCCGTATGTCGATCTATATGATGACATACAACAGTGTCAGCGGCTAGGGAAGGTCATGCTAGTTGGGGGCTTCAATGCCCGCACAGGGATGGAGCAGGAGACAAGGTTTGATCCGCTTGCCAAGGATGCATTACAGCTAAATCCGGCAGAGGCGGCTTTCCCAAGGGCGTCAGAGGACACCCATGTCACGCGATACGACAGACAGTTGCTCTTGCTCTGCAGCATTTTTGACCTGCTAATCTACAATGGACTGGCGCAGTGACCATCCTCTGGTCGATACACTTGCCGGCAGGAGAATCAGGGAGGAGGCCAAAGTGTGGTAGACTATGTGCGCATGGAGGAACGACACCTGCACCTCGTTACACAGCTCGACGTCGGCACAACAACCCAAGATGAGGAAGTGGACTCCGACCACCAGCCCCTTCTCCTGCAGATGGCCTTGCAGGTCGCCTACACCACCATGCACTCGATGCCTCGGATACCCCAGTTGCGCATGCGCTATGAAAAAGCGGAGAGCTACGCTCAGATGGTCAAGCAGGGCCTGACAGAGATGCTGCAGCTTCCCACATTGTAGCAGCAGACCGCCCACTTGATCCAGGTCCTCGCGGCGGCCGCGGACACGTGCTTCAAGAGAGGCAACCCACACGGGCAAGTCAGGACCTCCACTTCCCCCCGGAATCGTTAGTTTGATGAGCAATGCCGCGAGTTGAAATGCCAGCTCCATAGGGTCATTGACCCTATCGAGCGTCCCCAGGCCATATCTCAATACCGCAGATTCCTCAATAGCAAGAAGGCTACGTATCTTGCAGGCCAAATGTTCTGCCTCTTGGAGCGTCACCCCAGGAGCTTCTGGAGAGAGGTGCTAAGGAAAACACGGCAGCCCATGAGAGACATTACTGCAGAGTAGTGGGTCTAGTAACTGAAACAGTTGTATGATCCTATAGGCCCCCAGTACCCTCACATACGGGATTGCCCTTAATCATAATAGTGGACGACGTGATCATGGGCCTCCAGCGTCTCGCCAACGGGAAGGCATCAGGTTTGGATGGCATGCAAGCGGAACTCCTCAAAATGGGTCGGGTCGCCAATGGTGCCAGTGCTAACATCGATGTTCAATAGGGCACTACAGGAAGGGCTCCTGCAGTGGACTTGTAGCAGTATTGTTCCCATATACAAGGCCGGGACCCAAACTGCTCGGCCAATTACCGCACTATAATGGTCAGCTCACCCTTTGCAAAACTTTTGGCTACTATTATTGAGCAGCACATAACCATATGAGCGGAGAACTCAGAGGTCTGTGCTCTTACCCAGGCAGGTCCTCCCTGGACACTCCACCATTGATCATTTATTCGCTCTGCGAGCCCTCATCGAGGATAGTAGGAACCGTCGACAGAACCTTTACTACTCTTTTGTTGACTTCGCCAAAGCTTTTGACACGGTGCCCCTCGACATGTTATAGACCAGACTGCAGCAGCTCAGCATATCCATGGACTTGCAGAATGCGATCTACAAGTTGTATGAGGCATGCTCCGGATGTCTGGCACCCTCGAAACAGCCGGTGAATAGCAGTATTGGAGTGCGCCAAGGTTGCCCCCTCTCGCCTACACTATTTGGCCTCTATATTGACCAGTTGGAGCAGTGGATGGACGAACACGGGGGAATGGGCACCCCACTGGTACACCACATCATCAGGCAGCTTGCTGACCATGTTGACCTCCTGGCGCACACCCCGGAAGATATGCAGCGCCATCTGGATGCTCTTGCCACCTTCTGCCAGTACACCAGCATGCGAGTCAACCTGGCAAAGACTAAGGTCCTGCTCGTCTCATCTTCTCGGCATCCGCGGACACCCTCCTTCACATACCAGGGGAAAACTGTAGAGGTCACTCACACCTATAAATATTTGGGAATTGAGTTCTCTACTACCATGCACTGGGATAGATGCATCTGACTGCGGGTTGCAGCAGGCTGGAAGGCCTTACACGCCATGTAGAACAGCAGTCACTACGTAGAGCTGTATGTCTGGGACCATCAGTCATGCCTCTTCAGAGCTCTGGTTGAGCCGGTTCTCTTATACGACGGCCATGTCATCTCCGCCACCACCTCAGGTGACCTTGAATGAGTACAGAAGGCTTTCTTGACGCGCGCACTCGGGGTGAAACCCACAATGCCATATCAGATACTGCTCCAGGAAACAGGTTTTCTTCCACTTCAGAGAGCGGCCATGTGCTGCCACCTTCTGTACTTTCAGAAGGTAGTCCGCATGGATGATGACTGACTACCTAGGGTGGTCTTGGCAGTCGCGATGGGCCCACAATGCCTTAAAGCCTGCTGGAAGGACAAACAAACAGTGGCTGCCCCAATGGCACATCTAGGCCTACAGGTGTAGACAAGTCTGCACAAAGAAAGAGCACAAGAAGTTGAAAACTTACCTGGACGCCTGCTTTCCTAACAAGCTCTAGGATGCCAAGGCCCTGACACAGGTCAAGCTGGCGCATTACAAACAGTAGGTGAATCCCACACTCATGCAGGGACCCCAACAGTACCTGCCACCCGACTTTCTATGAAAAAGCACAGTCTGATAGCCTCCATCTGAACGGGGGGCCATCGCCTCTGTATTGAAATGGCGGGATGGGCAATGGAAGCATGTGAGGACAGGACTTGCTAGTACTGCCGCCAAGGGGTCATTGAAGACGAGCACCATGCTCTGCAAACCTGCTCCTCCTATGAACAAATTAGGGCACAGTATCCGCAATTGGTGGTACCGAACTACCCATTGCATCTCTTGTTGAGCACCGATGTGGTGGGAACTCTTGGGTCGTATCTTCAGGAGGTCATGGAGGAAAGGCATCGGCTCTGCCCTTCCGGCTTGTGATGGCATCTTCATATCTAGTATACCAGCAAGCTCATTGTTGCCATGGTTTTTCCCTCGAAAGCCCCTCAGAGCGGGAGTTTTTTCACCCGGGCCGTAATGCGCTTGTGGTTTCTCTTTGTATAGGCCAATTGGTCTCTGTGGATGATAAAAATGCTATTCTATTCTATTTTATTCTCTTGATGCACTTAGGAGCTTTTTATACCTAGATAAGGATAAAGATTTTAATATATGGGATTAAGCGGCGAAGATGAACATCAGGCGCTTCACAGGGCGTCTTCTTTGAAATAAAGGGATCGTGAGAATCCCAAGTCCCGATGGATGAGGCATGTTTGGAGGGTGTTCTCCAGGGACTTGGCTTCCCAATCATCCTCTTAGATTTTGATGTGACTCTTGCTACTTTAGATAGTATCATTAATCAGACGTACACTGCAAATTCTAGAATAGGCTTCAGTAGATTATCATTTAGCAGTCACCATCTGTGCATTCTCTGCTTTGACAGAGTAGGATCTTTAAGGGTGTAGGCCCATAACTCCTGTTATCTTGCTTTGGATAATCTATCAAGAAATCTCTTCAAAATTTCAGGACGCGGATCCTCTATGGTATTGGAGCACCTTTTTCGACCTTGAACTAGCCCAATTCTTCGCAGATTTGGAGATAGTTATGTGAACATTTTGAACAGGCAAACTAATCTCTGCATTTTATGGCAATGGGGGGGAAGGGCAAAGTAAAATTTGGACTCTCTGGTAACCAGGAACAAGAAAGGAAAAGAAGGAAAGATGAGGAGTGGACGCATATATTTTGCACGAAGATAGGAGGGATCCGGCATGGAAATCACTGAAGGAACTCTATACTGCATTTGAAATCATCAAAGATCAGCAAAAGGCAGCAGCCTTTTGTATGGACATTTCGGAAGAGGCCTCCATCTGTGCATGTCTCGAGAAAATGAAGAAACTGGAGGATGACTACTCGGAGGGTCGGGCCAAAGACAGGGATTGGGCCTGGAACATGATGGAATTCATCCAAGACATAGATAGGAACCTTTACAAGCTCATCGTGGCCAAACAGGGCCACCCTGAACAAGACTTCAGCAGCCTTAAGAACAACATTTTTCATAAATCCATGGATGAACTTCTCGAAAAGGCCAAGACAATGTTGGTCGAGCTTGAGGGCTATAAATGGGAGTCAAATGCTTTGGTTAGACTGATTAGGAGATGGGAGGAAGCGGAGGACTATGTGATAGAGAGGCTTAGAAAGCAATTTAAAGCTTCCCTCTCAAAGCAAGCCCAAATCTTGGAGGGAGTTTTGAAAACCTAAGAAACCTACCAACTTCACCTTAAGAAGGATATAAAAGCATGCAAGATTCGTGATAAGAACAGTTTTTTCAACCCGGAGGAAATCGAACCATGTGACTGCAAGAACTGTGAAGAAATCCAAGTTTCAATGCTGAACAAGACAAGAACAAAGATTGGGGACCATCACATCCGGAACAGATTCCAATCATGGGTAAAAGTGACACTAAAAAAGGTTCGAATTCTTTATCTTATAAAAGTACTCTTCTTAATGAAGTTTTGAGTAATCCCTCTTTTTCGAAAGCTAAATATGATCAGACATGGAGTTTGGGGTTTAGTGATTATACAGATCTTTTTTATGTTACTGTTGACTCCTCTGAATCTGATATTTACTCCAAAAAAGGGTTACTCATCCACTTCCCGGGAAAGTGCTCTTCTCTCGGGGAGGTTAAGTTCTGGCTTACCCAGATTCAGAAGATTTCTATTCTCTCTATTCTTTAAATTAGACACCAAGACCTTCCAAATCCTGTGCAGAGAAGAAGGTAGTATTATTAATATTTTAAAAAGGAAACTGGAGTTGAGATGGACTCCAAGATATATCCCCCAGAATTTTGGGATTATCTCTACCAGTACTTGGGTTACCTTTCCTAATTGCCTCCGGCTATGTGGACTAGCTATTTCTGGTAGGCTGGATCAGGTTATCTTTATTAATCTCCCCCAAACCAATTTTCCCTCTGTTTGTATTTCTAAGTACATCAACTCGGACTGGAAGGATAAGGCCAAAGTCAAGATTGGAGAAGGGCTTTTCTTTGATCTCAAAATCAAATATTCTAAGCTTCCAGTTAAAGGGTTGAACTTGGACAGGGGCAAAGGTAAAGGGATTGCTGGAGACCCTAAAACAAACACTCCCACTTCTAAGGTAAGACATGTTTGGATGCCTAAGAACAAGGATAAAGGAGAGAGCAGTAAAACTGCCGCGTATGATAACATGAATGCAAATTCTATGGGTAATTCCTCCAAGAACATTTCTATTGACAACAATTTTATCATTACTATTAGAAATGTTGACCTCTCAGTCAAAATTGGTACTGGGAGTCTTACTATCTCTGTTCCAAAATTGATGGACTCTGATCTCTTCAACAACTTCAAACCTTGTGAGGAAGAATTTGTTCAAGATTGTGATGAGATAGGTTGGAAGCAATTTTCTTACAAGAAAAATGGAAGAGGAAAAAAAAGAAATTCTATCTGGGACCTACAAGAGTTAGTCCAAGAAAATTGGCCATGCAATCAAGGATGGCTAAAGGTTTATATAAATACTAATTTTAAATGGATAAAAACATTAAGTTAATAACCTGGAACCTCCAAGGTATTAATAGTTTAATCAAAAGAGAGCCCTTAAAGTTTGCTTTTCTTCTCCCAAACCTGATTTCCTTTTCATTTAGGAGCACAAGATTCATGATTCTAACCATGAGAGAATTATTAAGGGTCTTCTTCCTAATAATTATAATGTCTGATCTATTTTTACTAATAACTCTTCTGCAGGTATAGTTATTGCTTGGAATCTTGATGCTAACGTAGAGGAATTCTTAAGAATCAATGACCCCAGAGGTAGATGGCAAATTTTGTTCGGTAAGATAGGTAATTACAAGATTGGTCTTGTCAATTTTTATGCTTACAATGATCCCTCTGATAGGATTCTTGTCTAGAATAAGGTCAAGCAGAGTTTAGATAATCTAGACTTAGATGAATGCATCATGTGTGGTGATTTTAACATGATTACTAACAACTATATGAAGAATAGGAATTGCATGCCTCTTCTCCTCAGGAGCACAACCATTGGCATGACCTCATCAACTCACTTTTTTTTTTGAAGGACGAGAGATAGATTTCATTACCAATCAAGGAAAAAGTACAATAAGCTGTGAGACATGTTTAAAACTCAAAGGGAGAAAATTTCCCTCTGTGCAAAGCTACATGTACATCTCAGAAGTTCATTTAGTATGACTATCCTCTAAAGAACCCATGACTGTTGAATTTGACTCATGCGAGAACGAGATAGTATGCTTTCAGCTGGTCTGACAGAAGAATTGATCCGATTAGATGCCTGCATGATAGGTTCTATTTTAGTAAGAATCTATGGGACATGAGCAATATGGTTGATAATCTTGAAGGGTACACCATTTTTTATCACTTCCCTCAACAAGTCGCTCTTATGGGAAATGGTAGGAACAGAAAGAGAAATAGCTATTTCAAGTTAAATACCTGCCTTCTAGATCATAACGATTTCATGGATAAGCTAGCCAATATCCTCAACAGCAGGGATAAACTGGCTAACCTCAATGGCTGGATGGAGGGGTGGATTGTTTTTGCTAAACAAGTCAAGAAGGATAAAAGTGTGGGGCAAAGAAATTTTTTAGCAGAATAGAGCTCAGCTGGATGATTTGAGACAGAGATTGGTTCAAGCCCCTTTAGACCAGCAAGATGATATTAGAATTCTCATAGAAAGAGAAGAGTTAAGGATTGCTAAGGGCTAGAAGCTGAAGGTAAGGATAAAAAGATCAAGGAAGATGAAAGATGCAACTCAAAGTACTTCTTTTTTAAGACTAAAGCCAGAACTAAGAAGAATCAGATCTACGAGATTAAAGTGGGCAACAACACAATTGACAACACCCATGATCTTAAGAGAGCAGCCACATAACACTTTGTTAATATTATGCGATCCAACATGGATATGCAAGATGAGACAATGAATAACTTCATCAACATAAGCAATAGGGGCAATGATCAGCAAAATAGCTCTCTTACCAGGTGTTTTGCTAATCCTGAGCTTCAGCAAGTTGTAAAAGATGTGGAAAATGGGAAGTCCCCAGGTCCTGGTGGGTTACCAGCGGCATTTTTTAAGAAAGCATGGCCAGTGTTGGAGACATTGTCACAAATATAGCCAATGAATTCAGAGAAAGACATTTTCTGGATTCTAGGATCAACACGAGCTTTATTGCTCTGATCCTTAAGATCGACACCCCCAGTAGCTTCTCAAATTATAGACCGGTTTCCCTGTCAAACGTCATTTATAAGATTATTTCTGGGGCCATAGTAGAAGAGTATTTTGGACATTATAATCAACCCCTCTCAGTCAGCTTATTTAAAGGACAGATTTATTTTAGACAATAGTGTTACTGCTATCCTTAGCCTCCAGTAGGCCAAGGACTCTAAGCAAGACAATGCCCTTGGTGCAGTCAGTTGAAAGTTCATATTCAAATGCTGCAGGCTCTTGGGTCCAATAATGAGAGCATTCGGATCTTTGAAGCCATTCTCTTCAACTCCAGGTCTGCAGGGTGCAGCCCTTTTTTCTCCATCCGGAGAGGAGTAAAACATGGCTGCCCCCTTGCCCCTTCCCTTTTTTTTTATTGTTATGGAAGCTCTCCACTGTAAATTAGAGCAAGCTAAAGATCAAAACTTGATCAAAGGTCTTGAGCTTTTAATAACTATGCATACAGACCAGATTCTTAATGGTCACTTTCCTGATACAAAATCTATCACCAACATTTAGATACTTCTTCGGCAATTGGAGATGCGTCAGGGTGCAAACAGTGTGGGAATTTGACACCCCAGAGCAGGGATAGGTTCAGTACTTCTGGCGTTTTATATGCCAAACATATTTTTCGTATAATACGGCACTGTTTTGAGCAAAAATATATCAAAAATACGTCAAAAACATTTCCGGCGTCGGAATTTTTTCGGGCACCCGAAAT
>JAANSK020224415.1:0-24238 GCA_011763485.2 Isoetes engelmannii
CTGCAGGAACTAGGGGTTCCGCAGGACTTGCAGAATGTTATTCACCAGTTATATGATGGGATTTATGCTGCGCTGCCATTAGAAGATCAGCGGGTTGCTAGCACTATGGGAGTCAAACAGGGATGCCCGCTGTTGCCGACGCTTACCATTTCAACTGCAAAAGGAAGATTAGATTCTTCATCAATCTCATGGCTTTGTCAAGTTGCACACCTTCCTAGATTTAGCAAAAGTATCTCATCGAGTTCTCCCGTTTTATTTTCTCAGCTCGTTTCGTTTCCCTATTAAAATAAAATGAAATGAAGGGGAAGTTCATGAAGGGAAAATCTTCTTCTGCTTTCGCCGAAACGTCTTCTGACATCCCGGAGGAGGGCATCACACAATTCTCATGTTGGGGATCCTGAAGGTGGGGATAATGTGGCGTACAGAGACGAAATTAGCCACCCTACCTTGGCATACCGGAGGAGGAAATCAGAACCGTGCCGGATATCACGCGGTGATCCCCGAGGATGGGATTACCAGGAATGGCTGGGATGCAGGGGTATTGGAGGGCCCCGATCGTCCGGAGGGTACCTGGCCTGTGTCCGTACCCGAAACGAGGGCTCCGTAATGGATCCCGTTGAGAAGTGGTCGGGGTCCTGAAGGATGGTATTTCCACCTCCAGATCCCTGAAACCAGGTTAAGATATCTTCAGCCTGCAAACATAGATATGAATGCTTGTGCTCAAACTCAAATGACTTCAAGCTTGCCAACAACAACATTCCGAGTTGTCCTCGTTGGCTAGCAACATGCACATCACTAAGCTCCTCATTCTTATATGCTAGGGCTTTAACATACAATGTTGTATTGTAGATTGACTTAGCATCCAACTTGGCAAAGTCTTATAGCAAACTGGACATCACTGAGCTCCTTACATTGGAGCCTCCACATTCCATATCTTCTTGCAAAAATTGACTTCCCACAACAACATGCCACACTTTTCACCAAAAGGTATTGAACCAATGTACAATGTGATTTATTTTGAAAAGGACCACATTTTTAAAGGACCAGGGAAAATACAAAGGCTGCAACGGAATAATCCACATAATCATTCCTCGGCCACCCAGAATATTCCTCTGCCCGGAAAGAAGATTCTCTCCACTTCCCTGTAATGCGGAGAATATCTTTGAATGTTCATCTTGCATCAAATACCCTGCCTCCTCCATGCCCCGCACGGCGGTCGCAACTAGAAGGCTGCGAGTTCAAATCCTGCCTCATGCAACTACCTTTTTGCATCCATGTGACGACCATCTTTTGTAAACATGAGTATAATGTTCGTATAATACGAATATCCATATGGTCGTCACAAGTTCATTTCGTTTCATCTCCCTATTAAAATCAGATGAAATGAAGGGGAAGTTCATGAAGGGAAAACCTCCTTCTGCTTCCGCCGAAACATCTTCTGACCGGAACGTCTTCTGACATCCCGAAGGAGGGCATCATACAATTCTCTTGGCGTGGATCCCGAAGGTGGGATAACGTGGCGTACGGAGACGAAATCAGCCACCCTACCTTTGGATACCGGAGGAGGAAATCAGAACCGTGTCGGATATCGCGCGGTAATCCCGGAAGATGGGATTACCACGAATGGCTGGGATGCAGGGGCATTGGAGGGGCCCGATCGTCCGGAGGGTACCTGGCCTGTGTCCGTAATGGATTCCATTGAGAAATGGTCGGGATCCTGAAGGATGGTATTTCCACCTCGGAGATCCTTGAAACCAGGGTAAAGATATCTTGAGCCTGCAAACATAGATATGAATGTGTGAGCTCAAACTTAAATGACTTCAAGCCTGCCAATAACAACATTCCAAGTTGTCCTCGTTGGCCAGCAACATGCACATCACTAAGCTCCTCATTCCTATATGCTAGGGCTTTAACATACGATATTTTACTGTAGATTGACTTAGCATCCAACTTTGCAAAGTCTTATAGCAAACTGGACATCACTGAGCTCCTTATACTGGAGCCTCCACATTCCATATCTTCTTGCAAAAATTGACTTCCCAAAGCAACATGCTACACTTTTCACCAAAAGGTATTGCACCAATGTACAATGTGATTTATTTTGAAAAGGGCCACATTTTTAAAGGACCAGGAAAAATGCTAAGGCTGCAACGGAATAATCCACAGAATCATTCCTCGGCCACCCAGAATATTCCTCTGCACGGAAAGAAGATTCTCTCCACTTCCCTGCAATGCAGAGAATTTCTTTGAATGTTCGTCTTGCATCCAATACCCTGCCTCCTCCATGCCCGGCACGGCGGTCGTTTCCCTCTTGATCAAGAGCTGCCCAGCTACGAAGGCTTAGATCCGTCGTGCCGGAAATGGAACCCTAGTTTGCGTGATTACTGAATACCTGGGCTTTGATTTCCTTTTTTCTGTTCATGGCAGCTCTCGTCTCAGCGGGGATCTTGCAAGATCTGTCCACCAGAATTATGCTTAGCTGGTAAGGGCTTGACAGAATTGCATTTTTTTCATACCATGAAATGAGCTGGTGGAATAGCAAGACCCCGGATCCCAACAGGTTAGCTGGGTAGATCTAAAATCTGTCTTGAATTTAGAGCAGTGTATCCATTTGATACCAGCAGGAACTTGAAGGTTATCGTATTGTCAAGGACGATTGTATGATGGAGGTTTTGGGATTTAATCCGAAAATGTTATTAGTGAGTTGATTGAACAAGATGTCTCGTGGTAGAAAGTGGCCGGGAACTGCATTTTTTATGGGAGGCAATCGCAGTAGTCGGGGGAGAATGAGGCTGCATCAGACACATATCCCCGTGCATGAAGCTGGGCAGCCAACCCATCGAACCATCCATTGCAACGATTCGGATTCTAATTCAATTTTCAAATTTAAGGTGCATTTCTTGTCTCAAGCTACAGGATTGAAACTTAAATGCTCACTCTATGATGGCATATATAAATAAATTTTGATATTGTGATATCCATAGCCCATCTGGTAAATGTAAGTAATAGAGCTGTGGCAGGTGTATAAATGCACCTATTTAACGTTGTCTCAGTCATATAAAAACATTCCTTACAACGAGTGTATTTATAAGCACGAGAGATGTCACAGTAGTTCCTGTATTATAGAGTCATGCAAGTTACCACTCAAGTTTCTTGCTTCCCACATGAATGATTGGGCTAATTCATGCGATTCTCACGTGTGTGGAGACACATCAATGATATTTGGTCTTAAGTTTGTCTTATGACATAATGACGCTTCTGGCTAGAAGAATTTCCTCTTTGTGCAGATGCTAGTTATCATACATATGCAACATAATATACAAAAAGCACTGTGGCAGCCATCACATTTCATGGTTAAATTGTAAAGGGTCATAATTATCGACCGCCAAGAGGGGTGTAGAAATTGACAACAGTAAGTCAAATGCTTTTATTCATTTCAATCTTTTTGTTGCTTGGCAGAACAATGTAATATCCACAACAAAGTATAATCTGTTCACGTTTCTGCCCAAAGGCTTGTTTGAACAGGTAAAGGCCTTTGTTTTATGTCATTTGCACTTCATGTAGATTTGTCTTTGGCATGTGTAATTTCCACAACAAAGTATAATCTGTTTATGTTTCTGCCCAAAGGCTTGTTTGAACAGGTAAAGGCATTTGTTTTATGTCATTTGCACTTCATGTAGATTGTTTTTGGCATTTGGAAGGAAGCATCTTGAGCTCTTTTTTGATAAAACAATTGTTGCATTTAACTTTTCTTCACAGTTCCGTCGCGTTGCAAATTTGTATTTTCTCATGATTGCAATACTTTCTACAACGCCTATTAGGTATGACACCCTTTACACAGCAAAATACATTCTTCGTTAAATTAGTTGCAATACATTTGGGTTCTCTGAACTATCTGCTCGCATACTCAATAGCCATCTGTCAAATAAGTAAAACTCGCTGTATTACTTGAGAACCATGTAACCGTTATGGTACAGTCCCCTTGTAGCTTAAATGATGGGTGCACTATTAAACTGGTAGCAGCGTCTTTCTAGATTTGAATGGCTAGGCAAGCTAATATTGAAAACGAAAAACATAATTAAAGGACATAAAACAGTCCAGTTCCATTTTGCAAATTGGGTCATTTAAAATGAGGTCAATCAGACCAATAGCACCATCTTTCTAAGCTATTATGGAAAGCAAAAAACACAATAGAAAGACGTTAGACAGTCGGTTCTATTTGGGAAATTGGGTCAACTAATTGGCTCTGTGCATCTTCATAAAGTTTAGAACTGTGACTAGGGGTTTTAGAACTTCGAGTTTACGAAGAGTCTTCCCTTTATCTTTGGAAAGATTCATTGCCTCATCTCTTTGTTATTTTTGGCCTTCTAATTTTTGTTTGTTATTTATTAGTATCTGTTGCTACCAAATTAGTGTAAAGAAAGTGGTCAGCGTTGTTTGATATGTAGCCTGACTTTGTCTGTTTGGGAATGGGTTGATCGAGTCCAGACATATGAAGCCAGGCATTTTTGTCCATCAACCGTTGCAACATAGTTTGGTTTCATAATAAACAATGTAACTTATTTCACAATTGATCGGACAAAAAGGAGTGCCCCTCAGATTCAACTTCGCCGCAATCCACAGTTGTTAGCGTCTTCGCTTGCATTTGACTTGGTTTTCTGTGGACAAATTCATCCTTGGTTTTGTTTTTTGAAGGAAACCTTCCATTAATATGTTCAATTACTTGGCTGATTCTCCATTAAGTTTATACACCTTTGGAATATCTTACGGTGATGTCCAGTTGTAAGACGCACATATGCACACTTATACCCTCAGGATAAGAATCACTATTTGCAGTTGTTGTGAGATGCACATGACTTAAACCTGGAAGGATAAGAAGCAAAGGAAAGGGATATTGAAATGAGTACAGGGGGTCAATGTGTTCGCTGTCAAAATTTCTGCATTTGAACCAGAAAAAGTCTGCACAGGTTTTGCCCATTTTGCTCATCTTGAACGACTCCATTTCCTAAATATGTGGCGAGCTTGACCCCTAGCGTAACCTGGAAATTGATGGTAAACTTCTGATTAGAATGCTTTTTAAGGAGCTCTCTAAGGAGTTGTTTATGTAAGATGGTTTCTTTCACCTCTTTTTTGAACATTTGAAGAGATGAAAGTTTTTTCTCTGTGATATCTGTAGTCATGGATTTGCACTTAAATATTGCTGTGTGTAAATGGCTCTTAAATGCAGTCCTGTGCAACCAATTACCAATATCGTTCCTCTTTCGATTGTTCTTGCTGCTTCCCTTATCAAGGAAGCTTTTGAAGATCGGGTAAGAAAAGCGTTCGGCTATTCTTTTGTTTGTTCAAAGCCACCAGTCATTTTGTTTGGAGTTATATAAGCTGACAATGTAATCATCTTACTATCTTACAGCGAAGGTACCAGAATGATAAGCAGATAAATTCAAGTGAGGTTGAGGTTCTGAAGGGACAAGACTGGAAACCTTGTCCTTGGAGCATGGTTTCCGTGGGCGAAATTGTTAGGGTATGATTTCTTGGTCATGCTTCATCTGCAGTCAAAGATCAGGTGTTATTTGTTGTTTTTCTTTGATAGGTAAAGCAAGATCACTATTTCCCAGCAGATTTGTTATTTCTGGCAAGCACGAACGGGGATGGCGTGTGCTACATTGAGGTGCACAATTATGAGAAATTTGCTGGGCACGTTTATCATTTCGTTATTGACAGTATGTGCTTCTTTGCATGATAGACTTCCAATTTGGATGGTGAAACAAACCTTAAGATACGAAAGGCTTTAGAGAGGACATGGGACTTCGTAACTCCTGATAGATTATCCGAGTTTAGAGGTCTGTTATTTTGTTTGTTTTGTTTAGATGCTAGTTGTATCTGATAATTTGCCAATTATGTAGCATCTATTGAATGTGAGCAACCAAACAATTCCCTTTATACTTTTACTGGAAATCTGGTGGTTGGCAAGCAAACTCTGCCACTTTCACCAAATCAGATTTTGCTTCGGGTAGGTTCGTTATATTGGTTTTGACCTTGTAATCAATGTCTTTAGTAGCATGCAAAAAGTAATGCGGCCTCTATATGTTCTTCTTGACAGGGGTGTAGCTTGCGTAATACCGAATTCATTGTTGGAGCTGTTATTTTCACAGGGCATGAAACAAAGGTATGTATTCCTTTTCTCTGATGTATTATTGAACCATCTTTTGGAGACTGTATTTATTGTGCTCATTTGGTGGTGCATGGAAGTGAACATTTTTTCTGCTGCATGTGGCGAAAGGTTAAGTTTTATTATCTTAGAAACGTCAGGGAACACTCTCTTCATGTCTGGTGTTTCCACATGGTTTACTAGTATATATGACATAAACCAGATAAATTTGCATAAAGAATGGATCAGCAACAAAGCACAATCTCTTACTATGTATGTCTACCAATGACAATTTGAAACTCGAAGTGTATGATATTGGATGATGTTGGAACAGGGAAGGATGGCCTTAACAAAGGCCATTGTTGAGCAAATTTAATTTTGTGAGTGTCCAGCGTAGTCTCTAGCAGTTATTATTTATTGGTAAAACATCTTACACAATAGGCACGAAGGAAGCCATTTTTACATTGATGTCTAATTCTGTTTTGTTGCATGGTGCTTATTAGCAAGGGTTCACCACATGTATCTGATGACAAGTTTTTATGACTTCAGGTGATGATGAATGCAATGGATGTACCTTCTAAAAGAAGCACTCTAGAAAGGAGGCTTGACAAGTTGATTTTGCTTCTGTTTGGAATACTTTTCTTTCTGTGCTTCGTCGGAGGAATTGGCAGGTCAAATTTTCAACAGTATTATGACTTACAATCTAGATTGTCTTCCATAGTTATGAGTTTATGCTGTATCACCTCCTTCAATTATGCTGGTGGTTTTTTGATTTTTGTTAGTTTCAATGTCTGATAAGTCTGTACACTTATCTGGACAGTGGAATTTTTCTGGATCGCAAATACTGGTATTTTGAGCTACAGTCAGATGTGGAAGAACAATATAATCCGAGTAATCGGTTTCTTGTAAATTTCTATCCATATTCTTTAGCTTTGTTTATATTTGTCAGTGTTTGATCCGTATTTTACTTCCAGGTTGGACTATTAGGAATGTTCACACTGGTCACACTTTACTCTTCAATTATTCCAATATCATTATATGTTTCTATTGAGGTTTGCATATTTAATTCATTGTATGCAAGAAACATTCGGTTAAATTTATTCTGAGGTTATTTGTTGCTTGTGTTGCATTCTAGATGATCAAGTTTATTCAGTCTACCCAATTTATTAACAAGGACATAAACATGTACCATAGCCAAAGCCGTACTTACGCAATGGCACGGACTTCAAACTTAAATGAAGAGCTTGGGCAGGTTTAGCAAAGCTCTTGTGGCTGAATTTGGTTAAATGATGACGCCCTGAAATTAATATTGTAAAGTAATGCCTTTGCAGATTGAATACATCTTTTCTGACAAAACTGGAACGTTGACACGAAATTTGATGGAATTTTTCAAATGCTCTATTGGAGGGATTATGTATGGGACGGGAACGACTGAAGTTCAACGGGCAGCTGCTCGTCGAACAGGGGTCCCAATTGAAGAGGTTGTTCACCTGAGCTACTTGATGAATGTTTGGTGAGCTATCTTATAATAGGTGACATATGATCACCTTTTAAGGTAGTGTGCTCGATTCTGGTTAGCTTGCATCATCTGTCTATGTGGCCTTGACAGGTGTACCCTTCAGAATATGCAATACGTGAAAAAGGGTTTAATTTTGATGATCGAAGGCTAATGAGGGGAGCTTGGAGAAATGAACCTAATCCAGAAGTCTGCAAGGTAAAGCTTTTAAGGTAGATTTGCCTTTTAGATACCAATCTTCTTTTGGAGGACATGTCATTGTTTGCTCATTTCATTAAGGATATATTTTGCAGGAGTTCTTTAGATGCCTTGCAATCTGTCATACTGTGCTGCCGGAAGGGGAAGAAGTACCAGAAAAAATTGTTTATCAAGCTGCATCTCCAGACGAAGCTGCACTTGTACAGGCAGCCAAAAACTTTGGCTATTTTTTCTACCGGTTAGTCATTCTATGTGCTAGTTGTACCCAATACTGATATTTTAAGCTAAACATCATGCTTTTGGAAATTTTATACTCGGAGTTCTTATTTTGTCGTGCTTTAGGGATGCACCTATAAGCATCATACACTTTGTGTATGAATGGTACATGCAAACGTTCGATGATGATCTTTTGTTGGTCTTTTGCAGTCGATCTCCTACAACTATTAGAGTTCGTGAATCTCATGTTGAGAAGATAGGCCGCGTACAGGATGTTGAATACGAAATACTGAATGTGTTAGAATTTAACAGGCATGTCTTGGCTTTAATTGTTTCGTCAAGTAAGCTTGTATTAGGATCTAATATAATAAATTTCTCTTACCAGTACAAGAAAGCGGCAATCTGTTATTTGTCGGTACCCAAATGGACGCTTGGTTCTTTATTGCAAGGTGAGGGAACATTAATGCCTCTTGATTAAGGTTATTCAGATTTTGTGCTTACGATTGTGGCTACTTTCAGGGCGCAGATACTGTTATATATGAAAGAATGTCAGATGTGGGTAATGGAGTGAAGGAGATATCAAGAGAGCATTTAGAAAATTTTGGAGCAGATGGTTTACGAACGCTTTGTTTGGCTTATAGAGACCTTGACCCTCATCTTTATGAATCTTGGAATGAAAAATTCATTCAAGCTAAGTCTGCTCTGCGAGATCGTGAAAAGAAGCTTGATGAGGTTAATAAAAATCTAGGTGAATTTCCTGGGAAATTTGTGTTCAAAAAAATTAACATTGATAGCATAAATCATGCTTAGGTTTCTGAGCTCATTGAGAAGGACCTTATTCTTATTGGATGCACTGCTATCGAGGACAAGTTGCAAGATGGTGTTCCGCGCTGCATAGAAACACTTGCCAAAGCTGGAATCAAAATTTGGGTCCTTACAGGGGATAAGATGGAAACTGCTATAAACATTGCATATGGTATCTTATCCTTCTCCCTACAATATGAAACTCTATTTGTTTGGAATGAGTGAAGATTTGCCTTTACAGCTTGCAGTTTAATCAGCAATGAAATGAAACAGTTTATCATCAGCTCAGATACAAAGGCAATCAGGGACATCGAGGATAGGGTGAGTAGAATTTTGACATTTCTTCCCACATGTTACAATCAATAAATGCTTCTATGTTCTGTTTTCTTCAGGGGGATCCTGTTCAAACTGCTGAGGCTATTGAGAGTTTGGTGAGAGAACAATTGTCAGCATCCCTTTCTCAGGCCATGGAAAAGACAGGGTTGGAACTTTCTTTGATTATTGATGGAAGATGCTTAATGTTTGCATTGGATCCTCAACTACGGGGCACGCTTTTGCGCTTGTCTATGATGTGTAAAGCTGTCGTTTGCTGTAGGGTCTCTCCACTGCAGAAGGCACAGGTATTAGGGAAAGCTATTGTGACCACAATGGAGAACTTCTTTCACTTCTCCTATAAATTGTAGTATTGAGACTTCTTTAAGTGCTATAGCTTAATGCGAGCATGCTGATGCAGGTAACTAGTCTGATAAAGGATGGTGCAAAGAAAATAACACTGAGCATTGGAGATGGTGCGAATGATGTGAGTATGATACAGGCTGCTCATATTGGCGTTGGCATCAGTGGTCAAGAAGGCATGCAAGCAGTAATGGCCAGTGACTTTGCCATTGCTCAGTTCCGTTTCTTGACTGATTTGTTGTTAGTTCATGGTCGATGGTCTTATATTAGGATAACAAAGGTGCTCTCTTTACTTTACAACCTTTTTTTGAGTTTAAATATAACGTTCTAACGTGCTCCGATGGTGGTTTGCAGGTCGTGAGTTATTTCTTTTATAAGAATTTGACATTTAGTTTAACGCAATTTTGGTTCAATTGTTATACGGGATTTTCGGGCCAAAGATTTTATGATGATTGGTTCCAGTCTTTATTTAATGTGGTTTTTACGGCGCTGCCAGTTATTGCTGTTGGGGTTTTTGACAAGGTAATTATTCATATTTAGTGTTATATATATGGAATTGGAGGAATATAATCAGGTTGATAGTACGTGTCCGTGCATGGACGAATGCCGGCTTTGGCAATTATTGGTCATGAATTGTAATAGGTTAGGCAGTATTAAGTATGTGAAGTCGAGAATGGTTTCATGGTGAGCCCTCATGTGGCAACCAAACAAAGTTTCCTAAATGCCAACATTTGGGCTGGCTTCTTGAAGCATTCAATATCTCATATAAATGCCAGGGTTGCACACAGAATTGCTGCATATTAACAGGAAAAGAGTACTAAATTTGCGAGGAAATTACAATTGTCGAGGATAAAAGGGCTTTTTGTGGTGAGCATGGCCATTTGCCGACATAGCTATTAAATGACAACAGCTGTCAATGATTTTTCTCTGGCATATCTATTTTATCCCATACCGCTCACTTGATGAATTTCTGCTATGAATCTGAAAAGTAGTCATGGAAAACAAACTATGTTTGTGGCCGACCCTTAGATTAATGCTAATCAATGTCATGTGGTTTTTTGGTTGTCTCATCCAACTCGTGTTGGACGCTAAATGAATTACACTTGGTTCTTTGCAGGATGTCAGTGCAAGGAGCTCAAGACAGTTTCCTCAGCTATATAAAGCTGGGATAGCTAATTTATACTTTACAAAGCGTGTGCTTGCTAGTTGGTTCATTTCTGCCGTATATCAGTCAATTATATTTTTCTATTTTCCTACTTCTGCTGGAAGGGATGGGCAGAATGGTTCTGGTAGGATACTTGGTCTTTGGGATATGGGGACTATGGCTTTCACTTGCGTTGTAATTACTGTCAATGTAAGACTCATTATGGCATGCGCATATATAACATCTTGGCATCATGCTAGTGTGGCTTTCAGTATTCTTTCCTGGATTGTGTTTATACTCATCTACTCTGGCATTCGGACAAATTGGGTCAGCCAGGTGAGTGCATGCCTAGTCCAAGAGAAGTTTCATGGCTGCTGGCATAATACCTTCGTCTGACTTGGTTGCTTTTCTGCAGCAAAATATTGAAGGGGTAATTTATGTGCTCCTTCAGACGTGGTATTTTTGGTTTACAATCATATTAATACCCATAGTGGCCCTTGCAGGCGACTTCCTTTATCAAGGGTAAGGTTTTGACTGTCTAGAGATAGCTTTGCATCAACATGACATGCTTCTGTCTTGCTACAGAGTCAGGCGTTGGTTTTTTCCATACGACTATGAAATTATTCAAGAAATGGAAAAGTGTCAGCCTCATCCTCTACATCCAGATGCTGATTTGCTGCTGGTAGAAGAAGAACCAATGCTAACAGTGGAGGAGGAGCGGACAATAGCCATGGCTCAGTTGCCTCGCGAACGGTCGAAGCATACTGGTTTCTCATTTGATTCTCCTGGATTTGATTCATTCTTTGCACTACAGCAGGGAGTTGTGACACCACATCGTGCCTGGGATGTGGCTCGACGCGCAAGCATGCAACCCCGTAGGGATTCCAGGGAATCATCCTACCATAACAAGCATTTGGCTTAATGACCGAGGGTTGACAATACTTTCCAATCTAATTTTTTGCGGCCATGATGTCTGCTGTTGTATCAAAAAAGCCATGTCCTGCACACATAACAACCCCTTGTTCATAGGGGTGTATAGTCTTAGGTGTACAGAAGTAGTTAAAACATTGAGGTCCTGTTGTAAATTTTTTGGCGTTCCTTGGAATCTTTACAGCTAATCAAACGTAGTTTAGTGCACTACTGTGCTCGGGCAAGTTGTTCCAAGATGTGGAAAATAAAATAGGAGCCTCTATATTGTGTTTTGTTAGAGGGGTGTAGATTGCATAACCAGGAGTGGGAACTGCAAGGGTGGCTGACTATTGTAGCAGTTTTGCTTGTTTTCTCTATGATCCAATTTCTGACATTGTATTAACCTTCTTCATGGTTAGATCGATCAACTTTTCTGGTGATCACATGGTGTAACGATGTAGTTTGCTAAGTATGGTGCATTAGTGCATGCTCTTTGTATGTATAGAGTGCCGTTAGTATAGATAGAGTATCAAGAACATCTAGGAGTTGAGTGTTAAAGGCGTTTAAGCCTCGAGATCTCAAACTAGGAACAGTCAGCCAGTTACTAAAGTGTATAGTTTTGTCCCACACAATCTTAGGGATATATTTGTTAGACTATCTGGTTGTTTTATGTTAACTATTAGCAGCTTGTACACGCTATGGAGTCATCTGGGCGGTTGGATTGAAAGGCCAGATGTATTGCCTTGGATGCAAAAGGCTAGATGTAGGGACTTGGATGCAAAAGGCTAGATGTAGGGCCTTGGATGCGAAAACAGGAAATAGAACTGACAACGGGCTTCTGAAAAAGTCACGATTCGGAAAAGGGAGAATACACAATTGCGATACGTCGTTGGAGATGAAGATTGGAGCAGATATTGATTAGCAGGACTTGGTTGCTGGGAAATTCCCTGGTAGGTATTAGAGCTAGCACATAGCAACCTATTTGACACGGGGGGTGCATATTCACACGAGGCAGCTGCGGGCAATCCTGGATCGTATGGCCCTTCTGGTCACAATGGAAACACAAACACGTAATACCACTTGAGACTCAGAAAGTAGAGGCTTGGACAACCACAACATTTGTGCTCTGAATGGGGAAGCTAGATCCAAATGACACTGGCCAAGGTGTGTTGCACTCTATTGTTGAATGGTTGGTCATATTGCATTTCTTACAATAGCGGGGACCTATTAAGGCATTGCACTCATTCACATGATGGCTGGCCACGTTGCAGTGGGTACACCAGATATTGCAGTGGGTACACCAGATATGATTGCGGGAAGGAGCAGAATGGACTGGCTGTGGAGGTATGGCTGAGTAGGTTGTGAAAGTGAAGTGTCCGCAGCAGGCGTGCGGGAAGCAATATTGACAGATCTATTGGCAGCTTTAATAGCATCTTTTAGAGTTTTAGGGTCTTGAAGCTCTGTATGAACTCGAATTTGAGGACTGAGGCCTTGCAAGAACCAAGCAAGCAGTTGGCTGTTGGATGGAGTCTCCACTAGTTTAGTAACCAATAACTGAATCCGATCTGCAAACTCTCTTGGCGATTCAGATGACTTCTGCTGTTGCCGAGCCAACTGAGTGAGCAACTGTGAATCACCTTCAGTGCAGCTGTAATGCGTGAGAAAGGCCTGGCGCATGAGCGTCCAGTCTTCGTTCCACGATTTCTTGTTGGCCAGGAGCCATTCCTTTGGTTGTCCTTGCAATGTAGTACTGAACAGATGAAACTCGAGAAGTGGATTTTAATGACCGTTCAATACAGCTAATGAGTCAAACTCTCCCAAGTGCGCTGCAACACTTTGCTCCGTAGATGGCTGCTGCAACCTGAGGCGTCGCAGTGGATGGTGTAAAGGGAATGAAAGCAGGGATTGTAGGTGCTGGAGGAACTACAGATGTGGCATAACAAAATGGAGGTATGGCAGAATGAATTGGTGGCTGGGAAAAAGGATTGCTAGATTGTGGTTGTGGAGTTGAAGGTTGTGGATAGGTGTGGATCGGGACGTAATTGTGAGGGGGAATAGAATGAGTAGATATGGGTGGAACGGAGATAGGATTGGTAGCTTGTGCGTAATGAACAGGCTCATGTGTTGGAACAGGTTGTGGCACAGGAACAGAGGCTTCTAGAAGAGAGATAGCTGATGGGGGCAAAGAAAAAGGATCCAAGAAGCACGGTTTCGCTGGATCGCCTAAAAAATGGAACCACTCGGGGGATGTAGCTGGAGAGTTCTTGGGAGTAGGTTTTGGGGGTATGAAGGCATGAACAGGATTAGGATCAGGACGGTGTATTGGGGAAGAAGGCATAGTGTGAAATTTGACAGATTCAGCAGCTGCATTCTGTCACTCCAACGATGTAAATATCTCTCCATTCAAGCTGATGCTTGTTGCAAAACTTGATCTCTTGTAAATTTTTGATAACTCATACAAGAAATAGAAAACTGATGGGCCAAGTAACGTCGAAGACATTGAGAATTGTTTTGGTGGGGGCAGTGAAAGCCTTGAGGAAGAAGGAATACGGAATCAAGAAGATGGGAGAATATCAGTGGGAAAAAAACAGATTGCAAAGAGCAATGGAGTTAACAAAGACAGAGAAAATTTAGAGCAGAAAAGAACTTCCCGGCATACGGCGCCCGTGTTAAGTGCCATGTTTCGGGCAGATGGGCCTTTCGCAGATTCACTAGTTTCAGTGATCTTTAATGCTCCAGGTATCTGCCTACTGAGTGTCACGCGGGATTTAGTACATATGAACGAAAATGTTGCAAAGGAAGCACATGGATTCAGGAAACACTTATGAAACTTTGCACATCAAATAAAATTTGTGGACTTAAGAACTTTGAACAATCAATAACTCATAAACACTTCAGCAAATCTCAAAGGTAATCAAGTTCATAAAACTCCGAATGGAGATCCCTGATGCAGATAACTAAATTCAGATGTCAAGGACAGTGACCTCTCATGGCCTGTGGTCGTGGCCCCGCTCGTGCTGCTGGCCATGTGCAAAATCAGGCCCGGCACAAAATCGGGAGTAGCTCCAGATCGTTGTGTCGTGCCGCTTTCCGTGCCCCGAGTCGTGCCAATCTGCGTGTCGTGCCCAAAATCGTGCAACCCTTTATAACATCGTGTTTGGCTGCCGTTGGCATGCCCGCTCCCTTCATCTGTCTGATGATGACCTAGAGGAGCTTGGGCTTTTGTATAACATTAACTGGGAGTCAATGTTAACAACTATGAGACTATTGATGGTTAGAGATTATGTGATGGTATGGAGCGCTATGGTTAGGCACAACTAACACAAAACCTAGTTCTTTTGAGCTATTTGATTTTAATACAAGTGTGTAGAGATGCTGGTCATAGTTTATGAGATCCCAACATTCATGATTGTGATCACAGTTTATGAGATCCCAAGACTTGACTCCTAAGACTTGAGTCATAACAAAGTCATATAGGGTTTTGCAATGGTGGATCCATATTTGACCATATACAATGTGTGTTCGAATTCTTTCTCTTAGAACATGTTTTCACGTCACATTCTGGAGATTGCAACTTTCCTATTGCAACTTGCATGCACTTTACTTAAAATAATATGCCAGTTTAGGAAATTACAAATGGTTTGTTTCAACTATAAACTTGAGGCTCTGTTGGTGTTGTATACTAGACTCTTATCGCTTAAGGGGTACAATAAAGCAATTTAAAAGCTATTATGCGTCTTAAAAGTTGGATAAGGAGAGTCTTAAATATTTTATCACATAAAATGTGCAACTCAAAATACCAACAAAACATGTCTTTCGCATTGAAAATAATGAAAGCAACCTAGAGCTTAGTAATGATCAATGATTTAGCTGTCAATACATTAAAACAACGCCTTTGGATTGTCATAGAAAAAAATCCTTACAACTACCATGCATTAGAAGAAGCATTGGGCTTCTCTTTCAAATATCACTTGCAAGTCTTTGCTTTCGCCATTCCTTTGTTGGCAGAGTAGTTAATCTGCGAGCACCAACAACTTGCACATAAAGACTTGTGTCTCCCTTGTGTCTATAAAATGCAAAGCTGCATGCAAATCTTAAAGTTACGTATACAATAAAATCTCAAATAAGGACTCACTATAAAAGTCCAAAGGCATGTAGACAAACAGTGCAACAGTATTCCCCAATCCATAGCACCCAACAATGTTAAGATCCATTTAGTAAATGTTAAATTAGCTTCGTTACACTATTAGGTTCACAACCAAACATGTTAACAGTAACTAGTACAATGGGGTGCCTTGAGGTGACGACAAAATGAAACGAACAGTATGTTCCCAAGGGGCAACCCCTTGATCCATCACCATCTGGTTTAGTCCTTTCCTATTTCTACAAGACGCTTGTTCACCGACGTATGGCCTGATCAATAATAATGCAAAGGAAGACACATGGGAGCAACATAACATGGCAAAAAATATAAGCCAATAGCTAAGAAGGATGAAGAAAATTTAGGGCCCTAATTAATTTGTGTTTATGGTTAGGATTGAAGGACCTAGATGCATTTGTGCTTCTTGTTAAAATATAAACAAGTTGAGGACAACATTTGTTAGCGCGGAAGGGGGGAAGGGGGGGGAGGCAAAAGAGAGAGATTGATGATGTGGAATTTTTAAAGATAGATAGATAGATCAGCATTTACGTCCACAGTGACCACCAAGAGCCATGGAATGGATGAACAAGGGCACTATGCCTAAATCAAACTAGAGGACCAGTAAAACAATAGGCATATAGCCCGAATAATCACAATAAAAACTATAGAAACGAGGGAATGACAAGGCTACATATAACCACATAACTTGTTCAGGGATCAGAAGGCCAATGATATCTGCTTTACCTCCTCGATATAATGGCAAAAAAACAAACAAAACAGGCCTTGACTTCAAAGTATGCAAGGTCGACCATATATAGAGCCTAAAGAATCCAAATCTTAGAGTAGATTCTCATGGCTATAGGGTTTTTTTAATCGAAGAGCGTCATTCTATTCATCATCAAATGATAGTACATTCTACATCACATTCTATATATCACATGGAATCCAATCCACTACCTAGGCGCGATATGCTAGGAGCTGCTTTGCATGTGATGATCTAGTACATATGGCAGGTTTAAGGTCTCTACCACATGACTAGTTGGCGCGTTGCGTGTAATTATCTAGTATATATGACAGGTTTAAGGTCTCTACTATAGAAACGGTTGGCGCGATATGCTAGGAGCTGCTTTGCATGTGTCCGATATGCTAGGAGCTACTTTGAATGTGTCTATCTAGTATATATGGCAGATTTAAGGTCCATACCCGCCATGGCTATAGAGTTTTCTAAACCCGAGAGTCTAGATTTCTCAAATGGTATCATGGAAGCTCAAGTTTGTCCATTTCATAGGTTTCAATGAACCAACCGAATGCACCAACCTTGAGTGTAGTCACTACACTGTAGTGTGTTTTCCCTAATTTCTCGATATACCTTGCTTATATCTAGGGTGCTTCCCCATGAAATTGTCGATCTGAAAATAGATTGCCAGGTCCTGAGGGCGGTTTCCTATGGGCATAAAATCTCCAGGTTTTTTTGGAGGTCAGAGAAAAACGTCCGGTGTTCCCATGAACGCTCGATCTGGGGTGATTCAATGGGAACTGAAATTTAAGAATCGTGTTGCCATTTCTGAACGTCCATGTCCAGACCTGGATTTGCCTTTTTGTGGGACAAATTTTGTCTTTTGTGTGCATATGCTTCTTCTTTTGCTGTCGATTCCGTTCCAAAAAGCCAAAAAGCAGCAATCAGTTTAGATGTTCATGGAACGATGCTTGTTTGGCGTTGAGGTCGACCTTCGTCTAATCTCAAGAGAACCAGGAGATTTTGGACTCATGGGAAACCGTCCTGGGTGTTTAAAAAAATGTCCTTTAGATCCAGGTGAGAAACCTGAGTTCTGCAAGTTGATTTCATGGGGTTTCATGGAATCGAACCTAACCAAGTGAGACAACAACCCCAAACCTTAACCAAGTTCTGCAAGTTGAGTCACCCATAGGCTTCTCAAGAAAACCTTGAAGTTGGAGGCCCATGGGAAAGCACCCTTAGGACCCTTATTTTATAGGTTGTATAATCACGGTCCCGTGATCACCACGCTGAAATGTGGCTGGGCTGGAGAGTACCGTATTAGCCATGGCGTTGGCCGACGTCCAGCTTCCATGGAGGGGCTCAGAAGTTGCAACTCCCCGTTCCTTGCAGGTAAATGCATTCACTACAAGAAGGGCGATGTGGCTTCCCACCGTTTTTCCCAGAAAATTGAGCAATGGGCTGCATCATGGAAGACGCAGAATTAATCTTGGGTGTGAGCTTATCCGGTCATATGTTGGAGGTGCCAAATATACTTCCTTGGCAGGTGAAGCATTGGAATCAGCCAAAAAATGTCTACAACGGCCACCAAGTGATGGTTCTTCTCGGCGTGGCATAGTGACCATGGTAGGTTTTGGATAGAGTTGTTTGTCGTGTGTGGATTATTATGTTTATCTTTCTGCAACCCTGAGACATTATCAGTTCGATTATAACGAACTCTGAAATACTATGTGGTAACCTGAATTGACCTCATGAACTCAGCAAGAGTTTTGATGAATTTACGATTCTTAATTTAATCCTGAAAAGATAACATTTGCTTAAGGATGGCATTTGTTTTCTCACATCCCTATCTTATCTTCTTGCTCATGCTCCTCAGAGTCATCCATTGTTGTTAGTAAATTTAGCATACATGCCTATCGGTTGCTCTGGAAATTTATGTCATGCAGACCTTAGTCAATTAGGAACCTATTATTGTTACCTGTCAATGTTTTCCGCTCTGCGTTAATGCTTCCTTTAGATACCTTTTTGCTTCTCTAACTAGAGGTATCTAGCATAAAAAAGCTATTGAATTTGATACTTCATCCTTTACCTACTTCTTTGTTAGCTATAGGCTCATAAAAAGGCTATTGGATTTATTAGCCGATCTTGCTAGACATGATTGAAGGAGTAAGTGTTAGAGGAAGTCTAATGCACTTCATAGGCTTATTATCTAAATGTAGCCATGCCATGTTTTAGGTAATTCCATATGTGAGGGGGGATGCGAGTATGCAACCGCCGCCCGACTTGCCATCTTACCTTTTCCATAATCGAATTGTTTTCTTGGGTATGTCACTGGTCCCTGCTGTTACAGAGTTGATCATGGCGGAATTATTATATCTGCAATATGCCGACCCCGAAAAACCCATATACATGTACATAAATTCAACAGGCACTACAAAGGTACATTGTCTTTTTTTTGCATGTGTTTCTGCATGCAGATCATTTTTGTAGAAGTTATGACAAGTTTGCATGTAACAGGATGGTGAGAAACTAGGTTATGAAACGGAAGCCTTTGCCATGTATGATACAATGAGGTACTTTTCAGCTCTGGGCTAAAACAGCAATAAACTAATGTAGTTTGTTATTTGCTTTGTGTGCATCAGAACTTAAATTTTTCTTTGAGCTCTTCAGACAAAAGTATGTAACATCTACAGATAAATACCGTAAGTAACTAGGAGACAGGTTGATCTCATGAAAATGAAGATGGGATAAAAGTAGAGAGATGATGAAATTTTAAAAGCTATGATTGTTAGAGATATGTTACCTGTTAATAAAGCATACCCATACCTGTCTGTTTGGCATAATTCGAGATCGAATTGCCAAGATTGTCACGTGCATTATTATAATTTCCTGGGGATGACCATTGCCATTAGTTCAATTTTTTGTAAAGTGGAGTTAATTAATTTGTTTTAGCATGTGTACAGATACGTTAAGCCACCTATCTTCACACTATGTGTTGGGAATGCATGGGGTGAAGCTGCATTGCTCTTGGCTGCTGGTGCAAAAGGGAACCGTGCTGCCCTTCCATCTACCACAATTATGATTAAAGAGGTACATTGCTTTGCATTCATGGGCTATCTACATTATCCCAAAGTGTCGCATTCAAGTATTTTCTGTCGCACCAAAATGGTTGCAAATCTGCAGCAACTAGCTTAGGTTCCACGGTTTAGGACATTGTGAAAAATAGCAACCGAGATTGCTGTTAAGCTTCAGCATTTCAAGAGGTCATTTCTTATTTTCTGCAAAATTAACCATGCTGCGTGCAAAAACATTCAGTTAAAACTACTCAAGTGTCATGTATGGTTGTCATTATTTGTTAACTAATTTGTTCGATTTCTTTCTTTCGTTTCCATATTTTCTGAGTTTTTCCTTTGGAAGCCACCAACTTCACATAAAGGATTAAATTCGTCATTTGGTCATTTGGTTATGTTCATTTGTTCATGGGATTATTGAAATGTCGAGTTGCTACAATGGTCCAAATTATTATACGAGTCATTTACATCTGTGTACTTAAGCATATTTTCCTTGAAATATTTGCAGCCGATTGCTCAATTTCGTGGTCAAGCTACAGACATTGATATTGCTCGAAGGGAAGTGCGGAATGTTAAGAAACTAATGGTACGTGTATACTTGTGAATACTCACCTAAATTAAGCACCATAGTCAGCCATTCAGTTGTCAACACGGATGCCAAATTTATGGGATGCATTGGAAAGGAATAATCTGTTTTATCATACCTTTTTTCAAATCTTCATACATAATTTTCTTAAACAATTACACATTTTGTTATGCATATGATCTCATTATGTCCTCTGCCTCATTGTCTGTCATACAGGTTGAACTTTTGGCAAAGAATACTGGGCAGCCTCCAGAGAAGATAGAGGAAGATTTCCGGCGCCCAAAGTACTTCAGCCCCAAGGAAGCTGTGGAATATGGACTTATTGATAAGGTAATAATATCTCCAGTAGTCTGTATGGAAAATGTTTAAAATAGCAATTCTCTAAGAAATTTCGTTTGCTGATTACTTTCTTGAAACAGGTCCTTTACTCTGAAAAGAAAGACGAGCCAAGAAGTGTTGTCGATGACTTGCGCAAAGCACAATTGATAAAGTGAATTGTTACAGTGGAGGGATTAAAGAAACGGTCATGAAATATTCTGAAGGAGAGCGAAGAGCATAAATATAGTGCACAAAGTCTTTTGTAATAGTCCTGATGCTTGTGCATAAGAATGAAAAAATTGCCTTATCATTTATGTACAGCCATATAAAAAGATATGTTGCCACTTGTAAGCCTTGTTTGGTCTTAGCTGAACATAGATAATGAATGCTCTTGAATCTATTAAAGGAATCTCCAGCTTCCAGAAGATAAGTTTTTGGCCTTTGTTTCATGCGGTAAAAACACCCTGCTGCTACTATTACTTCCCTTACGTTTATCAAAGAGATAGTTTACAAAATGCCCTTGTATTTTTATGTGTATTTTTGAAATTTGTCAAAATGCCTAGCATCCGCGACTCATTCAAAAGAAAGCTATTCCATTGAGATGAAGTACTAGGTAATTGATGGGCATTGTGGCCACCTCGTAGTTTTACAGGCATACAACCTTGTTGCCCATCGATTACTAAGCGTAATGCATAGTTGGGGTGCAATTACGTTAAACAGAGTGGCTTACAACTAACAATTTTGATATAATATCATTCCATGTTATAATTTACATGTAATTATGGAGTAATTCCACTTAAACATGTATTACGTTTTTGTTCGGAATCCCACTGTGTGAGCTCAAATTTGATATGTGGCAACTTGGATCTGCCAATTTAGAGCATGCATGTTTGAGTGAAAATTGATGTCTCTATGCGTCAATTTCTATAATTTAAAGCACGTATGAGTGACACTGATGTATCTATGCGTCACTGAGTTCCATAACAGATCCAAAGGATTGGGCTATTGTACCAGAAATTATGACTGTACAAAAATTTAGGGACGGACTTAGTACAAGAATTTAGGACGGACTTAGTTTGGCTATATTCTCAAATAGAGTGTTTTAGTTTGGCTATATTCTTAAAAAGAGCATTTTTTGGGTTGGCAACATGATACAGCAACTTAATTGTCGTGACCCAAACCATAGGGATTGACCCTCTATATGTGATAATTAGGTGTCGGCTCCCCAAGATCTACTCGAGTGGTCTCCCATGGCCCCCAAACCATATCACGACACCTATAATTTCGATCGGTTAATTGTCAATTCTTCAAATGGCGCTTTATTATAGTGCCCGACGCTTGCAAGCAAAATGAATGGTAAAGATGTTATGTTAAAGAAATCGATATTTGCACCACAAATGTAAGATGTCTAGTTGTAAGAACATGCCATAGACACAAGAAGATAATTCAAAGAATAGAGCCATGCCTATGTTCCCAGCTTGCTCCTGCGTGATTTTTGAGCAGTATTTGGGTATATTGTCTCTTGCATAAGCGGGTTGCTTCATTTAATGGAATATCTTTGTCTACTGAGATTTTATTCTTGCCTTTGGAATTAATACATGTACCTCTGTGGAATATTGAATAAAGTTTGACGTTCTTCAAAAACAAGAAAAAGACAAAAACAATTCAACCATAGATTGATGAGTTGCCTTCCTACTACTTCTAACGGATTCAAGAAATAGGCGTGGATTCATGAATAAAGGTAAAGCTCATATATGGATCAAACTAGCAGATGCTACATCAGTGAGGTTGGAAAATAAAAGCGAGCTTAAAAAAGATAGTTTGAGCTAAAAATGGACCTGTATCCTAAGTAATGAGATAAACCCAATTCCCAATATAATGCTTCTTACAAATTCCATTACATCATTTAATAAACAAATTTTTTTTCCTTCCCGCTTTAATATTTATTGTGGCCTTACTGCTAAGGTCTATTGTTAACATTGACGCCTCGTCAATGTTATACAAGTATCTAGATGCAAGCTCTTCATCTAGGAAGCAGTAAATTAGAAAGAGCCTGTAACAAATACCACAACAACACAGAACTAACCATGGAAGATATCAACGACTGCACCCACGGACATGGCAACGACTTGGATGATAAAATTTTATGATTCCCCCCTACAAAACCATATCTTCATATAAGATTGTTCGCACACTATACTATTCTCATACAAAACCATGTCTTTATATAAAATTGTTCACACACTATACTCTGTATCTTGAATTGCCAAAGCCTAATGGTGGAGAATTTATTTGCCATATTTAAATATTTCTTTTTTTCATGAAAAGATGTCGTTGCATTCATAAACTTCTATTATCTCATATATGGATATGTGGAACACAAAAAAGCATTCCACTACTTTGCAATTCAAAATAAACTTTGTTTTCTTTTCATTGCTTATCGCCTAAGGCCTCTTACTGCATGTGATAAAAAACATATTATCTCTACAATTAAAGAAATCCACTTCATAGAATGGAATAGACTTCCTAATGACCACTAAGCCAAATGAATGATACTAAGCTTAAATGCCTAACCAATTTGGCCTTGCCAAGCCCCCTTTTTTTTTTTGAAGAACTTATCTCAATAAATTAAAAGAATATCAAGAATACAATGCGAGTGAGGAGAAAAAGGTGCTGCCCCAAAGGGGCAGCGATACCCCACCACTCCAACATCATCTCAACTATGACCGAACGAACCCTCCATCATCATCCACTATCCCAAGGAAGTCTCGCCAAATGGCGAACATCCGCTCCGCTAACCCAGGGTACACCAAAAAGCTCTGAAATAGTTTGTATCGCAGACGGGGGATGAGAAAAGCCGAAGGCTGCAGCATCCCCTGGAAAATCTTCAGCCGCCGCCGCTTCCAAATTAGCCACACCAACCAAGCCACACAAACGTGCAAGGCCTGCTTCTTCAGAAGGGGCCAGGCACGAGGATACACATGCAACAACAGTTGCTGGCTATTGAGCCGAACTTGGAATCGGGTCCGAACCCATTCCTAGACTGTGTGCAAGTGAGGGCAGAGGACCAGACAATGCTCCACGGTCTCGGGGCGAAGCCCGCAACAAGGGCACATGGGACTCACCCCAGGCCTAAACCTGCTCACCAGGACATTCACTCTAATACACCGGTGGACGACCTGCCACAGGAGCACCCGAACCTTCGGGGGAGGGAGGGTACTCCACGTCCAGACCCAAACAGCACGCCAACGGAAACCAGGAAGCTGCAAAGACCACTTGCCCGAGGGAGGCAAAGTGTCATGAATGACCAACGCACGGTAAGCGGACCGCATAAAGCACACAGCATCAACCTCAGGGTGAATCCTCCAGACCTGCACCACCACATCTCCCTGAAACAATTCCGGCACATGCAACGGAATGCTACGGGCCACTTGCTCCCAGATACACTGATCACTAGCATGCAAGCCAAAGCGGATGCAAAAGAACTCCCATGGTGCAACCTGGCCTCCCCAATACCAATCCTCCCAGATGTGCATACCAACAGACCTCCAACGAGCCTGCGTCCGGGTATGCAAAGTGGCAGCCAGAGGCAGCTGCGTCGGAGGCAGTGGGACCCACAAGAAGGGCGAGGAATGGTGAAACACAGAGGCGGGATCAAGCTGGAACAACGGCCGCACATGCTCCCAGGCCCGCAACACTCCAATGAGAAAGGGGGAGGCATGCGGGAAAGGCCTAAGCCCATACAGCAACGCCCATGGCAACTCCACCTGAACAGA
>JAANSK020224416.1:0-14274 GCA_011763485.2 Isoetes engelmannii
GCTCAAAACAGTGCCGTATTATACGTAAAATATGTTTGGAGTATAAAACGCCAGAAGTACTGAACCTATCCCTGCTACAATCATGGCAGTCCATAAGACTAAAGTAGGTTGAGATATTATGCAAGAATCATAAAAATGGTAAATATGGCGACTATATGCACTGTCAACCTTGCAATGTCAGCATAAAATTTGTGTGCCTGTTGAACTCACGAATCCTCTCTGACGCTCCCCCGCCCTATATGATGCTCCCGTCATATAGATATGGGAAATCCCCCTTCCCAACACAACTACTGGGTCGGGCCCCCCGTCTAACTCGGACCACTTGTGATGGCCCAAGTGTCCGAGTGAAGGACATGGAGGTGCCATTGGTTCCATTCCTCCACTGGGATATCCTATATAGCGGAAGCGCACATACATGTTAGCACTAGCAACCATATATATAAATAATATACCACCATGAAGGGTGGCCATCCATCATCAGTACGAACATCAACATCCATCAACATAACACATACAATGCATCATAAATGAGGGTTCTACCCTGGCTCAGACAAAAAGGGGGTTGACTGACGGTTAGGGCCTCAAGATAGTAACAGACGGAATCATGACAATGACATTGGCTAGCATAGAACATTGGCTAGGGTAGTCCATGTGACGACCATACGAATATTGACCAATACGGTCGTCACACGGGCAGCATGCATGGGTGACACCTCGCGCCATCTCGGCCGTTGGGGTGGCGCGATCTTGACCGACGATGTGGGTATATATAGCAGAGCCCCTCTCGAGGTGCGCTATTCCGGTTCAACGCCAGTCTTGAACCCTCTCAGCGCCTGCCCTGTTTTCCTGAGTGCCTTTGGGCCTTTGTACTCCTGTTCTGTAACTCTTGAGCGCCTTCGGGCCATTGTATTCTTGCTCCCTTGTATAAGAAAATTCTTGTCAGATCTTGGCGTACACCTTTGTATTTCTGTACGAAGTTTCCATGTATTTCGGTTCCGTGTATTTCGGTTAGGTTCATGACAGTCCACTCTAACCGCCCCTCCTGTGCATACTTTGCAAATAGGTGAGTCATGCTATAATGTGATTGTAGTCTTCTGGAGACGTAAATTCCATGGAGTCACCCTATGAGACCTACTCCAGGTTGCATCTCCCCGGTCCGATGAGGCAGGAAAGAGATAAATCCATTCCAGGAGCATAATGGTTCCATGTGTGGGTATAGAATGTGGCCGCCTTCAGGAGAACTACACCCGTCCTGGCTTAACCCCCTAAAATCCATAGCCCGAGCTCACCCGCACCTATCGAGTGCATCTGATCCACGGGGTGTCTTACCCATACCCGGCTCACACTCAGTGACCGACTATAAGCCTAGCACACCAAAACGATAGTCAACTATAATTGGATCTCGTTTCCACTTCGCCATTAAGTCCGTTGTCTGGTGCTCAATCACATCATAACATCTACAGCCAGGTGGGCCCTATGCACAGACCGCAATTATTGGAATTTACGGGATTCTAGCTAGGAGCATCTACTACAATTCTAGTGGCTCTCTCAGGTCTCTACTCCCCTTAATCCCACAAACACAAGAGGTACATCAAGAACTACCATTAATCCATTCATAACCTCAATTCCTTAATCAACATGAGAACTAATCATCCATCTAAGCAACCAAGGGTCAGTTCCTATCTAGACAGTCAAGCTAACTAATCCTACTAACCGTGGCTAGAACCGTTATCATGAAAGCTATCCATCTTCTTCCTGGTTGAACAAGCTGCTCCTCCTCCTCCGAGTTGCTCCTCTTCCCCAAATCGATTTGGGGCAAATTGGGGAAGAAGCCCCAATTTGATTAGGTCTAAATTAGCAGTTTTCCCCTAGCCAATCGAATTTGCCTAGGTGGCCTTCTATTTCTAATTAATTAACTAATTAATTAGGTTTTAGTTAATTAATTAGTTATTCAAATATTTAATATTTTTAAGTGGCAAATTAACATATCTAATTATCCTTAATGAATAATTAATAGTGATGGGTCATGTATTTATACTCGTATAAATACCTGGAACGTCACATCCTCTTCCAAAATTCTCATACCTCTAAAATTCACAAACAAAAGGTAAAACCTAAATACTCAAAAGCTATATTTCTTCAAGAAATCTAATAGATTGCAAACCTTTAAAGTTCAGCCATAATCTCTCCATTTTCTTATCTATGTGAAGTGATATTAGCTCAAAAAGATTGCTCTGCATCGAGTGAAAGCGCAAAATTACGAATTTGAAAAATGATGAGACAAAGTTGAAGCATGATGAAGAAATGAACTTTGATGAATATATACCTTGCTTAACGGCAGAGAAATGTCACATTACAGCGGGGAAGCCAAGCATGCCATTGAAGAAGAACCAACTCCTTCACAAACATGTACAACAAAACCGTCAAATTAATGACCCGAAATAGATTAACGAAAACCAACGTGCAAGATTGCACGCAGACTATACTCTTGAAATTTGAAATGGCTTTAGTATAATATATAGATTCTATTGTTTTAGTATAATCTTATTTTGATTCTTTATAGCCTCTCTTGAGATAAACGACACTACTCATGCATTGCTAGAGCTGAATAATTCTCCACTATAGTTGTATTTTGGCTATATGATAATTGAAAAGTGAATTGAGCTGATAAAGAGAGTGGTTGGTGGAGATCAACTATTGTGGTTAGTTTTTGATTGAAATAGATTAACAAAAACCAACGTGCAAGATTGCACACAGACTATCCTCTTGAAATTTGAAATGGTTTTAGTATAATATATAGATTCTATTGTTTTAGTATAATCTTATTTTGGTTCTTTGTAGCCTCTCTTGAGATAAACGACATTACTCATGCATTGCTAGAGCTGAATAATTCTCCACTATAGTTGTATTTTGGCTATATGATAATTGAAAAGTGAATTGAGTTGATAAAGAGAGTGGTTGGTGGAGATCAACTATTGTGGTTAGTTTTTGATTTGGAAGTCATTGAACAATATTGAACTTCACTGCAATCAAGGGGTTGTCTTGCATAATATATCTCCAAAAGATGGTGCTAGGAAGTTGTATGCTATGTATGGTGATGGAGAGTTGGAGAATTATGATGTGTTGATGATCTGTATACATGCAAACATCATAACTCTTCCAATCTTTATAGATGTGCCATTTAGGAATCAAAATCTTGTGTAGACTACGCCCCTATATGATTCAGGGAAGATTTAAATAAAAGAAAGTCCAACTGAACATATCTTCTTGGTCCACTCATTTTGTAGTTGTCAAGGACCACAAATGTATATATACACATGTATCTATAAAATAAACCTTGGTTAAAGTAGATAGCACTTCATATTTGAATGATGACATTGGCATGTTCAAAACCATGAATTTTGGTAAGGTATATGCTTCCATTTCATAAATGAGCTCAATTGGTGGGATCTATTAATGGAGTTGTTTGGAGATATATACGAAGTAAATTTTTATGAGAACCGCCGAAGCATTTTGTCATGTAATGGCATGAGGCATATAAATTATAGGACGTAAATATCATTTTGCCTAGATTATATTTCAAATACTAGGTGGAGAAAATTACGCCTCATAATATGTGCTATAATTTGCAGTAATTTAAGGCAAATTATATTTACATAATAAAACCCCACTGCCCATCAATTACCTAGTACGAAAGATCCATGTGGAAGCGTCCTCTAATTCAAGAGTCTCTTTTTATTGCTGGGACATTTATGAGAGATATATACATGAAAAGAAAGCTCCACCTGGTAAGCAGTTATTTGCCCTCTAATTCAAGAGTCCTTGCTGTTTAGCTAAGTTTTACCTTAGACATTCATAGATTGAGACATTAGATGTCGGGTGTCGCTTGATTCGCAGTCATGTTGATATTAAGAGTCTTGATTTGGATGGAATCCCGCTTATATTTACGAGTCAAACCAATGCCACAATGAAGATAAAACGATCTATGTTGCATAATCATAGACAATCATTATTGACAAAAGAGGGACACCTGTAATTTGTTATGAAGGTTGTTGCTTGTACGAGATGTAACACACTTAGTCTTAGTCAAGAATGGGACATTTCTTTCCCACCTTAAGCATAGGAGCATGTTTAACTCCGACGTTTAATTTATTCGTCCTAATTAAAGAGCAAGCCCTCTTTACTCCCTTCGAAAGGCACAGCGTCATTGTTTTGTAAAAGCCAACATTTGTGGAATTGATCTTGTCTTATGTTGTTATATACTTGAAATGTCAAAGGAATAAAAAGCATTTCTAAGGTTGCAAATGTATTGAACTCGAGAATTGTGCATTGTATTCTCTTATTAAACAAAAAATATATAAGTGCATTGCATTGATAGAAAGAGACACATTAGTGTCATGTAGGTTACATCAAGGATAATTTTGTCTCCTAACTTCCTTTAAAGTTAGTAGAGTTGCATTGCAAGTGGCGCGACATGTCGTTGGTGTCGAGGTCAATTGCTTTTGCTTAAAAGATAGTTTACAAGTGTATTGGTATTTGCTTCTGTAGTATCTTGAAAGGCAAGAATAAAGTTCTGAGTTGAAAGTTCAAAGTTGAATGGAGCTAGCAATTTGGCAGCATCCATGGTGTAGGCATTATTTATGGGAGAAGGTTGTTAAGAGGCCTTGTTTAGGTATAGGAAATGGTCTATAGTCGATGCCATCTGTCGGGCCGTCAAACTGCCATCTGTTGACATAACATGGTGAGCAAACTGTGGATGATAAAAAGCATCCAGAACCAAACAAAAGATCTATAGTGGTTGAAAAAGAGCATGTGTTATTTATCTATACCTATATTTTGTTTGATCTATAGTGGTTGAAAAAGAGCATGTGTTATTTATATATACCTATATTTTGTTGTGAGGTGGTGAACAAGGACCAGAATCTCCAACTTGGCAAGTTCATTGCCAGGGCAAGAGTGGACCCCACTTCCAAAGGGTAGGAAAGCACTTGGCTTTGGTGGCATCTGAAGTAAAAAAAAAAAATTTAAGAAATCAGTTTACCCTGCACACCAGGGGACCATACAGCACAAATTATGGAAGGGTGATCCACCTCAAATCTTGAAGGGTCAAATCTGAGAGGATCAGGATATAGTTCTGGATTGTGATGGATATTTCTGAAAAGAGGCATCACCTTCCATCCTTTGGGAATTAGATATCCTGCACACAGACAGCCAAGTAATAAGTTTATGCCTGAGAGCTAAAAAGTGGCATCTGTTCTATAAAATTTGAGTGTTTTTTCTACCATTGTATTCCACATCTTCAACTGCTTCTCTGAAAGTGAAGGAAAGGATGCTACAAAGGCGCAGGGTCTCTTGAATCACCTATGGACAAAAGAAGATTATCAGAGGTTGAGAAAGAAAAACAGAGAAAAGAAAACGTATAAACACTGCCTTTAACCTTATCTTACTTTTATATGTATATAGCAAATTCTAAGTAGTGTTATGATGCAAGCTTACTCTGGAGGTGAGAGGCATCTTTCTTGTATCAGACCAAGAGAGGGATATATTCTGTGGATCTTTTTCTTGAAGGATAGCCTCTTGTTCTAGCTGCAGAAACAGGGGAGGAAAATGAGGCCAATATGTAAAAAAGACAAAGAGAAACTGCAGAAACAGGGACCCATCTAAGATGTGAAGAAAAAGGACCAAGTTGCAAGAAAGACAGAAACGCACTTGAGGAAAAGTACAAAGAACAAAGGCTAGTTGAAGAATAAATACCGTAACAGCATGCAACAGAGTCGGATCCTCTCCCAGGTACTTGAGCAGCCAGGTTAAAACACTGGCTGTGGTGTCCTGGGCAGCAAATATGACTCCAATAACGTTATCAGCAATCTGTTCATCAGTTATCTTTCCCAGAGATTGGTCCTTATATTCCATCAACGTGGACAGCAGATCCTTGGAGCTTGAGGCTTGCCTTCTCCTCTCATGGATGATTCTGCTAACGATTCCATTCAGGTACTTCCTAGCCTGTTAAAAAACAAAACCAACCAAACAAAAAAGCATAAATAACTTCTGAATCCAACTTCCATCCTTACACCTTTAAATGTCCTTTTCCAGATCTGTATGTCATTTTCATGGGCCAGCCATTTGCTGCACTCGTGGGTCCTTTTAGACTATTCTTTGTATCTTACTATTCTGATGAACTGGTTCATTTTCTGGATTTTTATTCTGCCAGCTGCTGCACGAGGGCAGATCTTGTTCTATAATCTATACTATAGTATTCCACCATGTGGCATTATGGTATTAAGCAGATTTGGATATTTGATGGAACGAAAGGCTGCATTGCCTTGCAGCAGCCTTGCAGGGAAAGGATTGGTCGGCGCTAATTTCAGGCCAATCAAATAAGCACAGAGGTGGCTTTGAATAGGTTCCAGTTAATTGGAAAGGGGCCATGGTCAGTCAGAACTGATATGGCCTAAATGGAACTCGCGGCGCCTCGGTTACTGAAAGAAAAAAAAAACTGTTTTGTACTTTATATAATATCTTACCTTCATGGCAGCGTTGTAAGGTGTGCCTGCAATGTCTATTGGAAAGGAATTATAGCCTCTCTCAAGGGCATGATATGCGCTCTTTAACTCATCCCTGTTGAATAAACCTTCTTGCTTACCCAAAATCTGGAGCAGACCAACATCAAATGCAAACTGCACAGTAACTAATTTTGGTCAGAACCAGCTTAACAGACCAGCATTCTTGTAGTTTCTTTTCAAAAAAAAAAAGAAAAACTCTATTCTAGAGTATTTTACTCAAGATGCTCATCTTATCATACAACATACACTAGAAGATAAGCAATTTATAAACAATTTCAGTCAAAGGAAATGGTGGCTACACAACTGGCAATTACATACTAGATTGATGTTTTTTACCTTTTTCATTTCATGAAACGTGTTGATTGTGTGTCCATCCCATGCCTTCAGAGCTTCAAGAGACAACTTCTCAACATCTGAGACCAGTCCTCTTATAGAATCTGGTAGAAATGATTTTTGTACCAGTCTTCTTAAGGTTTTGTGATATTCTCCATCATGGAAGAACAAGGCATTTGGACCTATTATCCCTGTCTTGCTGGATGGGAATGATATCTTGAAGAGATGAGCATGGCTGACCAAAATAAATTTGGCTGCCTCTGGACTTGCAATCATAACTGAGGGGCTTCCCAGTATATGAGTCTTAAAAATGTTACCATATCTGCAATGCATAAAACAATTCTTGCCTTAGTTCTTAGTTCTCAAATTCATATAGCTCGGCGCGGCGTCGAGCATCACAGCAAATCACATCATATGAAAACATAATAATCTATGAAGATAGTTTGCATAGTCAGAAGCATTCAAGCACAATCTCAGCAAAAGGTGAAAATAAAAATGAAGATCTTGCTTTTCCTGTAGCAGAACACTGCAGCTACCAATTTCCTCAGAGTATGAGAAATATAGATCTGGTATTTTCATCACCATTACTCTCAGCATCAATGTGCAGAGGAAAATTTATCTCTAAGTGTGATAGTTCCATCAGAGCAAGGAAACTAATAGCTAGATTGCATTTAGCAAAATATTTCTGTGCAGAATTGGCAAGATACAAAGCAGGAGAGAATAACACAAACCTCTTCTGTTTGGCTTGGAAGAAGACATTAGGATTCTGAGAGTAAAGCTTAAATGTCTCGCCAAAATAAGGCCAACCCAATGATCCAGGAGGCAACGGGAGCCCCTTGAACTTTGAAGAATATCGGATTAATCTCAATGCAAAGAGAAGGAAGCAGGAGGCAACTGCCAGAATGAGGAAAACCATAGTTGTCAGAATTCCGGTGACAGATTCTACAAGTTGCAAGGATGAAGGGGAGGATAAAATGCATGCACCAAGTGCACGCCAGCAGAGAGACAGAATGAATTGTTAGAATAGTTTGGACAGAAAAAATAAATTCACAGAAGAGACAGGTCGTCTTCTTCCGAGAACGAAGAGGGAAATGAATTCGTGCCTCAGCTAAGGGAGCATTGCCTTATGTAGTGGAAGCCAGAACAGAGCGGGCTCCAGCTAGGCAGGGCCAGCCAACCCGTCCGGCCAGGTCACTCTTTCACGACCCTGAGACCCCGACCGTGACCCTGACCCTGACCCTGATTCTGACCTTAATCAGGATCCTGTTCCAGCAAGGCAAAGCCAGCCAACCCGTCCGGCCAGGTCACTCTTTCACGACCCTGAGCCCAACCCTGACCCTGATTCTGATTCTGACCCTAATCAGGATCCAGTTCCAGCAAGGCAGGGCCAGCCAAGCCGTCCGGCCAGGTCACTTTTTCACAACACTGGCCTTGGCCCTGATCCTGATCGTAATCTTGATCATAATCCTAATGTTGACCCTAATCCTAATTCTAACCCTAACCGTTTATGAGTGCACTTATATTCGCGGATAGAAGTTGCCTCTAGGATGCAATGGCCTTGACCTTGATCCTGATCTTGATCCTGATCCTAACCCTAACACTGACCTTAATCCTAATTCTAATTCTAACCGTTTACTTTACGAGTGCACTTATATCCGCGGATAGAAGTTAAACTAAATATCCACGAATATAGTACCTCGGCCTCTACGGATGCACCCCACATCCGTTAAAGGTTTAGCATATGCTTCCCTATTGTCAACTTAACCCTTTCTAGTTCCCACTTGCATATTTCTTTTTTAATAATGCTTGTGTTGCTTTCGAATCCTGGTATCAGCTTTTGCTAGAATCTTTTCATAGGTGTATCTTGTGTATCTTGGGTACCTTCCTATCTTGCTTCTTTCTTTTGGCGCCAATTCCCAAAAAAATATGCATTTGCCTTTGATACCAATTATGTGCCTCCCCACAGAGAATCGACCACGTTTGCTCCACTTTCATATCCTTACTGATAAGAACAACTTAAATGTCAGGAATTATTGTCTTTGTACTGTTGCTTGTTGCTGAGTGGTTCTGAATGTTCCCCCTTTGTTCATGGCTGGCAATTTTCAGTTGGCCCTCTTGCTATGATTGGCAGCATTACACATGTTTCCGTTCTAGAACACAACTTCTTCTACTTTTTGACACTTTTGCGCAATCCTTTTGCTGCTAAAACATTGCGTTGTAAAGTTGCATTGAGAGTGTGCCTAAATGTGCTCCACATTGTCAACGTTGTCTTTTTGTATTGTTAGGTGCGATTTCTTGGCTGTCACTCAGTTTTAACCCTCTATGCTCCTCAAGTGCAATGCTTTGATCTCTAGCATATTGCATGGCAAGTTCTAGTTGCGGCTTACAACCACAGGTGTCCCGTAAAGTCAACCCACTCCAAATCCAAACTCTTGATTTTGCACGTGAAGCTTAAAATGCACGTAGTAATCAAAGGGGCCATCGGTATATCTTTGTTCAGATATGGTTATACATTGGGCCATTCTAAAAAGATAAGGCCGGACAATATGTAGGACCTTGAACCTTGATTATCTGGCCTAAGTTGTATTAGCTAAAATGGAACATCATGTAAGATGAGCAATAGGATCTTGATCATCTTGTATATCAATAATTGAATTATCTAAACTCACTATCATATAAAGTGAATGGGGGCAAGACCAACCTCCTCTACATACCAGCTAGCATTTGAGATACACACACAATATCAACTTTTTTTCCTCAATGTCATGCCAGGCCAGTTTCTCTCTCTTTCTTTTAAAGGTAAATAACATATGGATAATGACAGATTTGTTTTACTGATATATATGACGTCTAGTAATGTCACATCCCATTTTCAACATTCTATAGAGGAAATCTTATGAAGAAACAACACATTAATATCAACACACAAATTAGTATACTGCCACCCGACATGACTATCTACTTATATTGCCCCTTGTCATTCGGTCTACTGACTATCTACTTAGGAACGACGCCATGCAAATGAATGACGAAGAGGAAAAAAGAAGAGTATTTATAACACTTCGAGCAAAGCCCTTTTAGGGTTATGCACTTCGAGCAAGGGTATGTTATGCAAGGGGGGTTCACATTTGTTTTATGTAAAAACCATCAATGTGGAAGAGATGGGTTTTTTTATTACTAGTTGCATAGTGGCCTTTTCCACAACTGAAACAGGAGGAGACCCGTTGTTGAGACAAATGCATGTCTCGCAGATGCACCAAGGGTTCAGTGCCCAGTTCCAGATTGAAGGGAACTGTAATTCCTTGGGGTCGTTGTTGCCCTGGGCTGAAGTGCCCATTGGGAGTATAAGGTCCTTTGTGCAGTGGAGGACCTTGCACTTTCATTTATCCATGTCAGTGTTGCTGCTTCAGGAGGGGGAGAAAAGGATAGAGTGAGGAATAGTTGCGGGCGGTCCAGAATGGCAGAAGGCAGAAGGGAGTGATAAAGACAGAGTGAATGTTATGGCACAAGCTCTGGAGCATAGCTCAGAGGACTTGAAGTTGGAACATGGAAGCAAAAAGCATGGCATAAAAGATAATTTAAGTTTAACCTTAGGAATGTTAGTTTTCAAAATAACACAATTAACAAATTACAATCTTTGAAACGAGTAAAAACAAAGTGGTTAAAGAAAGGGACTTAGGCCAAACGCGACTGCACCGCGGCCTTTCCGAAAACAGCTTGTTTCGGAATCCATAGAACAAAAATTGAAAAGGTCCAGGAGGTCAAAATTGTCTCAAAGGGCAACGATTTTTGAGATTGAAGTGGTACCATTGAAATTGAAGTTGAAATTGAAATTGAAACTTACTAGACCAGAGGCAATGATCATGTTGCCTTGGAAAACAACTTAGCGGATGTTAAATTATGAGATTCTATCTTCCATTTTGCAGTATGGGCAAGTGATATCCAGTGTCTCTCAAGCCCTTTGTGGCTCAAACGGATCGCCTTTTTGGGTGGTTGGCACTCCGGCAACATATGTATAGATTCTTAGGCTAGTCTAGTCCTGAGCCCAAGCTTACGTGAATGAGCATGCGCCTGGGTTCTGTGCATGGTCTTGCAGCTAATAATACAATGTTTGACGGTTCCACGATTAGTACTAAACTCACCACTGCCTCTACACCTGTCGTTCTGTGCATGGTGTTGCAACTGATACTGCAATGTTCGACGACAGTACTAAACTCACACAACCTCTACATCCATCATCTTCACCAGTTTTTTGGGGCACTTGTTGCAATGCTTCAAGGAAACAAAGGTCCACAAACAGTTCCTCCTCTTCCATTTGGATAAGTGGACAACTCTCCATTTCACTTGTATTACCGGCAGAAAGGACACTAAATATCTCGCAAGATGCTGGAGGAGGAATGTTGTAACTAACTTGATTATAAAAGAAACTGGTTGCCTCTGTTGAATGGTGTACACCAACCAGAGCCGGATCGCAAACAATGCATCTGCCATCAAAGAAACTAGAAGGAAGAAGGGAATGCATATGCGGCCCGATATGAAACGACACTACTGGTTGCTGTGGCTTCATCTTCCTTGTTTATATGTGGATTTGTCCGCTTGCAAGTGAATCCTAACAGATTTTACCCCATAGTTTTGACTTTTGGACACATGTCATATCCTAAGATGCCATTGACGACTAGCACATTAGAATTGATTCATGTTGATCCTGGAATACGGATTAATAGTTTGAGATTCTGGCGGATGCTTTGTATTCTAACCTACAGGATATGTCACGAGGATTCCAGCTGCTAAGATAATAGAGGCTGCTTTTGGCAGTGGAGGACTTAATTGGTAGGCCCCTGGATTCCAGCTATCAAAATATTAGAGATTGATTACATCAGCTTAGACTTTTTTGGTGGAATTTTAGCGGTACATCTTCCATCCTTTTAGAGGCTGATTCTAGCGGCATTTACTTTAATGTCAATATTCTGGCATTTTGGATCTTCAGTGCGAGGTCCGTAGGGAGCTTTAGCTTTAATGAGCATTAAACCGTGTGTTGTGAAAATAAAGCCTTCTATTAGATACGAGCAACCTCCCCTAAACAGGTAATGGATAGAGGTGCCATAGATAGACCTACATCTGAAGCCCCTTAGCGGCTCAATACACCTTGGGTAGTGGCTGAAAAAGAACCGCACTCCAATAAGAACCGAGTTCAGCAAGCAATGGACAAGCTGCAAGGAGATGGACTGCCAAATCCACGATCGAACTATTGAGAAATCGGGACATTCCAACATTACAGTATAGAGCGCCTGAAACATCACATGGTTAGGCCCATGTGTTTAGCCTAAATGATGGAGAATAAAGCCCTCTAGGATGGCAAAGAGAAGACCAAGCTACATTACCGTAAACAACGGGGGGAGCTTTTTTCCTCCAAATTTCCGTTTTTTGTTTCCAATCTGGAAACTTTTAGTGCTGGCGGAGCCTAAGCGGCGCCGCCAGTGTGACAAGAATAATTATGACAAAAAAGTTTGTATTCAATTTTCACAGTTACAAAATATCTGCACTGCAGATCATATCAGAGAAGATTTCACAGAAAAAAGTTGATATGACAAAAACCTGCAGATCAGTTTCAGTCAAAATTAATCTGTTTCTCAAAATTTACAACTTTCCAAAAATTTTCTGCATGGAGATTATATCACAGAAATTTTTCTGTAGAAATCATATCACAGATTTTTTTCACATATCATAACATTTGCCTTTGCCTTTGTCATATCCTGCATTGGGCCTGAGATTATATCTTGCATTATATCTTGGTTTTGAATTTCCTGCACCTGGATTTGAACTTCCTGCACCTGGAGAAACATAATAACTTCCTTGCAAATGAACATTCAAAGGTAAAAACTTCATATGCACAGGTCCTGATTTCTTCAAGCATCCACAGGTCCTGATTTCTTCAAGCATCCATACATTCCAAAAACTTCAACTGATAATTCTGCCTTTGAGACAAGCCAGAATGTTAACACATCATCTGCTTCTATACCATAAGCACCTCTAAATTTCTGCCATGTACTAGCAAATTTAAAAGTATTTTGTCCTTCCATCTTCTCTATGCTCACCAGCCAATCCAATCTGTCACACCCCTGAATTATAATCTCACCTCCTCTATTCAGTCTTCAATACATCATAAAACTCAACTGGAATAACCTGCAAAACAAAAATAAACTTAGAAACTTACAACTACAAAATGCAAGTAGAAACTTACAACTAAAAAAACAGAAATTAAACTCACCAGATCATCATCTGCATTCTGCATAATGTGGTAGAAACCAGCAACTTTTCTTTCACAACCTTGTAGATTTTCCTTACACTGTTGTACTGCTGCAAGGCTGCAAGGCAAAAAGCTCCCCCTATTGTTTACATCCTCCATTGCAAACACTAAAAAAATAAAACCACATATTAGAAAATTATTAGGGCAAAAAAAAAAAAAAACATAAAGAAGCAATAAAACAATAAAAGTGCACATGTCCACCCTTTTCCATATGCTTTTCCTCCAGCATTTTGAAGAGGGTGAGCATGTGCACTTTCATTGTTCTCATGGCTGCCATAAATTCCGGACAGTCATCATCCTTGGCATCTGCCTCCACAAAATCCTCAGCAAACCACATACAAAACAACATACAGTCAGATGTTAAGGGGGAGAAATTTACAAAACAAACAACATTAAATAATAAATTTACCTTAAAAAATCTTGACAAAAATTCTAAAATGTCAAAACTCCAACAAAGTCGAGCACAGACTTGAAGAAACTCCAAGAAACTCGAGCCCAGAGTTGAGGAAACTCCCCAAAAGCCACAAAAGAAGGTCGGATCAGGGAAAAAGAATGTCGGATCAGGGAGAAAAGCCACAAAAGAAGGTCGGATCAGGAGAAAATCAACAACAGAAGGTCGGATTAGCGAAAAAGCCAGAAAAGAAGGTTGGATTAGGGAAAAAGAAGCTCAGATTAGGCAAGAAATTATTAGGGCAAAAAGAAAAACTTAAAGAAGCTCGAAAACGAAGAACAAAAACTAATTTCACTGCAAAACCAGGATCAAAATGCTCCTTGTCGCCTAACGCCACTATCCAGCGACTCCAATCGACAAGCGCCACAGTAAAACCTCATGAAAATCACATTGGAACCTGTCGAAATGTCGCCATAGCCAAAGAAGAGAATGAAATGACGTCCGCGAAAAAGAAAAAATGACGTCCACGAAAATGGAGTCAAAAAAATTGCCACGTCAACCAAAAAGGTGGCCACGTCGGATGCCACCTCAGAAAAAAGCTCCTCCCTGTTGCTTACATCAGGAAACCGACGCGGAGAGGAGTTTCCTTCGAGGAAACTCCGCCGCTCGTGGGTGGCGCC
>JAANSK020224527.1:0-14272 GCA_011763485.2 Isoetes engelmannii
AAGAATATTAAAGTGCCACCAGTAAATAAGTCACTAAGTCCTGTGGTTGAAACTTCTGACAGAGCGGAGAGAAAGAATGAGACTAATGAAGCAGCACAAGACGAGGATATGAAGGAAGATTTAGAAGAAAGGTAACGTCTCTAATTAGTTATAAAAGAACTTCGGGCAGCCAATAAACAAGCTCGTACCTCTTCCACAAGTGTCTGCATATCCGTTAGCAACTTTTGAGATACTTCTACCTTAGAAACCGGATGAAACCAAGTATCCGGAGTAAGGCATTGGTATCCATAATTAATCATAAAAGGAGACACGCGCGAGGAATCCTGCTTAGTGCTGTTATATACAAATTCCACCAGATGGATACAGTCTGCCCATTTCGACTGCTTATTCCAGACATAATTCCTTAGCATATCCTCAATGATGCGGTTTGTACGTTCCGTCTGCCCATCTGTCTGTGGGTGATAGGATGTGCTCATAGCAAGCTTAGTCTGGATAGTATTAAAGAAATCTGTCCAAAAAGCACTAACAAACTTGGGATCACGGTCTGAAACAATGACCCTGGGCATGCCATGTAAGCGAAATGTTCTGCCTTTGTCTGTTGGCACAATTGACATTGCTTGATATAACTAGCAATTTGCCTTCATACCGGACCAAAAATAGCTGTTGCGTATTTTGAAATACGTCTTCATAAAACCTGAATGGCCGGCATTAGGGCTATTGTGTGTGTCATGGAAAATCTACCAAGTCGGGCCCTCTGTCTATCCCGGGCTACTCAGGATGAGCAAGCACCCGAAGGAAGGACACAGAGGTGTCATTGGCCTTCCATTCCTTCACTGTCCTGGCCTGCTGAGACAAACTATGCGATACGTCCTTGAATTTCGGATCGGTTGGAATGGTATTCTCAATAGACTTTCCAAACTCACTGTTGAGTGTGGATATGGCATTACAATGGGTCCGGGTAACCAAGGGATGCCGTGAAAGAGCATCGGCAACAACATTATGCTTACCAGGCTTATAAACAACCTGGAAATCATATTCCTCTAAAAATTCAACCCATATCCTTTGCCGAAGATTTAGATGTGGCTCGGTGAAGATGTACTGGAGGCTTTGATGATCTGTATCCGACTGGAATCGGCGGCCCAATAAGTAATGCCGCTAAATCCGTAAAGCATGCACAACGGCCAGAAGTTCCTGATCATGTGTGGGATAATTCTTCTCCGCTTCATTCATCTTTTTGGAATCATAAGCTACAACCCGGTCTTCCTACATGAGGACACCACCCGTTGCAACTTTGCAAGCATCTGTGGCAACCAGCTTATCCTTCTGAGGATCTGGCAAGGTGCTTCCTTCAACTTATCAAAGAAAGACTGCACCTTCTCCTTCCAATGGCTAGCCCAATCCTTGATCATTTGATGTTTGGTAAGGTCAGTCAAGGGTGCTGCAATCTTGGCAAAGTCCTTGACAAATTTCCGGTAATATCCAGCTAACCCCAGAAAACTTCTGACTTCTGAAACATTAGTAGGTGCAGGCCATTCTTTAACAGCTTCAATCTTGGCTGGGTCCGTGGAAATACAATCGGCTAACACAATACGCCCAAGATACTCAACTTCCGTAGTGGCAAACTTACACTTCAAAAACTTGGCAAAAAGCTGATGCCGTCTAAGTTTTTGCAAGGCTAACCGAAGATGGCACTCATGATCTTGTAAAGTCTTACTGTAAACTCATCAAGGAATTCACGGAACACATCATTCATTGTAACAGAAACTTGCCACCTGCACTAAACCTCCGCTCCCTCGGAGTCTTGGACTCCCTCGCTAGTGCAAGAGCCTCTGGCTCTTCAGGATGGCAGGCAGAATCTGCAAAAGAAAAGGGGAAGGGATGGATGTTTCAGCCTGTGGGAAGAGAATATGCCTCTCCAGATAAACACACTGGTAAAGAAAGAATCATCTGCAGTGAAGCGGCCCCCTTGCCCATCGCTGCCTTCTTCTTAAGTACTGGTCAGGGACCAGATTCGTTTGCACCTGGAAGTACCCAGGTGTCCGATTGCATGGGTCGGCTTCATCCATAAGCTGGCCGACTAGTCTACTGTAACCGGATCTCCATAACAGGCGTGAACAGCAAGTTTGCCTTGCTTTTTAGATCAGAAGCCCATTTGGGTGTTGCCACCTCATCAATCCATATATACCCCTTTAATATTTATCCATAATGGTACCCCTTAATAAATATTTGTAACATACTTCCCCCCCTTAAATCCTTGGACCCCAAGGATGTTAAGGGTACATGAGCTACTTCGAAACCCGTTCCTCGGATCACCTTGCGACCATGGTTTCGACTTCTAGTCCTTCCTGAACCCGTTCCCAGGGTCACCCCGTGACCATGGCTCAGATGCCCGTTTATTGTGGACGTCCTACTTTCCATCCCAGATGCAAGTCTCATAATTACGAGGTAGTGAAATCCATACTGACCCATCTACTCTTTCCGTGGCCTCCACGGATTATGGGTCAAATGAGGATTTTGCTGCACGTATGCTTCACTCTCCCATGTGGCCTCAGAGAGTGACTGACCTCGCCACAAGATCAAGTACTCGGCAATATTTCTATTGCGCAGCTTCCAAATGCGAGTGTCTAGAATCGCCTCAGGAACTACCTCCGAGCTAAGAACTAGGGGTATTGTCGCTGGATCTATCAAATTATCCGTAGACAATATGGCTTGCTTAAGTTGGCTTACATGGAAGACTGGGTGCACACCAATCCCTTCCGGAAGCTTTAGCTCGTATGCTGCGTCACTGATCCTTCTCAACACTTTGAAGGGTCCAGCATATCGGGGTGTCAACTTAGGAACTTTTCCTTTGACTAATGGTTTCAAGGTACCGACCTTGAGAACCGAGGGGTACACAATACGTAGGAATGCATACTCGCCTTCCTTGAAGGTTAACTCCCTATGCTGCTTATTGGTGCTTTCCTTGGCTCGATCCTGAGCCTTCATTTTAGTTAATATGGGGTTTCATGAGCCTTCGTTAAATTGGCCCTACACCGATACACTATGGCTTGCATATCTTCCAACATATGGATAGCCGCATCTGTCTTAAGGGCTTTACTTGTGCCCATATAGGACCTTGGATTGCTACCCATCATTGCCATAAAGGAACTCATCTTAGTACCCGTATGGTATGCATTATTGTAAGCGAATTCTGCACAAGGCAAATAGTCCTCTCATTTGCTTTGTTCCTCAAATGCAAAACTTCTTATCATGTCCTCTAGGATCATGTTAATCCGCTCAGTTTGTCCATCCATTTGAGGGTGATTTCCACTGCTCATACTGAGACTTACCCCCAACCCTTTCATGAAATCTTTCCAAAAATACCCTGTAAATTTGGAATCTCTATCGCTTACAATCCTTCGTGGCAACCCAAACGTAGGGTACCTAACCCTTAGGTATTCCTTTGCCACGTCTAGTCCCGTAGCATCTCCTTTTATTGCTAGGAACTTGGCATATTTTGTCAAGCAATTAACTATCACCAACACTTGAGTGTGTTGTCAACTAGTTCGCGGTAGCGTAACTACAGATCCATGCTTATGCATTCCCATCTTTCCAAAGGTATGGGCAATTGTTGTAGCAATGCTGGCATCTTGCCATGATCTGCCTTCACTGCTTGACAGACCTGGCACTGTGCTAGGTAAGACTATACATCGTCTTTCAGGCCAGGCCAAAAGTATTGCCACTTTATCAACTCATAAGTCTTCCATTCTCCCCCGCGCCCTGCTTGCGGGGTGTTGTGGAATTCATACAAAATCTCTTTCCTGAGATTTTCTGGCAAAGGCACATATATCCTTCCCTTCTAAACTAGAAGTTATCACTTTGCGCCCAAGTAGCACCTTCTCTTTTGAGAGGATCTTGATCCTTTTCATACAAATTCCTGATTTGCTGGGAACGATCCCATTCTAAGGACACCATCCCATTAGGGTACTTTATCTAGAAAAGAGCATCCGCCACAGGGTTGTCTCTTCCCGGGGTGTGGTGGATCTCAGCATGTAAGAAAACCAACCACCGTGCTTTGTCGAGGGCTTATTTCTGCTTGACTTTGCAGAAACTTCAACGGCTTATGATCCGTAACTACTATAAACTTGCGCGGCTCCTTATTGGTCTCAGACCTCAAATAATGCCACCAAGTCTTTAGGGCATGAACTATTGCCAAAACTCTTGTTCATAAGTGGCATAATTCTTTTCTGCCGGATTCAACTTCCGATTTTCATATGCCACTACATGCCCTTGCTGCATAAGAACTACTCCCAGAGCTTGTCCATATGCATCTGTATAAACCTCAAAAGGCAAATTTAAATCCAGAATTTCCAAAACTGGTTCATTGGATAGTAGAACCTTAATTCGCTCAAAGGCTTTCCGTTCTCTTCCCCCCTTAAGAAGCTGCATCCCTTCTTAAGCAAATCTGTAAGGGGTGCTGCCACCTTTGAGAATTTGGGAACAAATCTCATAGTTACCTAATTTCGTCTAGCTACACTTAGCTTGAGATTACTTAGGTAACCTTAACTTTGCCAAATCCAATAGTCCATCTAGCTCACTTATAAACATCAGTTTTATTAGCAATCCTTATTCTCAAGTTCCGATTCTTGAACAAAACATTGCTAACAGCAGCTTTGACCAAGCCAATACCTCTCAATTGAGCTCCAATTCATTTAATTTTTGACCCTAAGTCAAGAATTACATGAATGAAGTAGTCAAAGATTAAGAATTTTTGCAAACCCAAGACACACTTAGGTTGAATTCCAATCTTTCGCACTGCGCTCATTACTGATGTCCTAGAACCTTTCCTCCTCTGGAGAAAATGAGCCATTCAAGCAAACCCTTGCTTAGAAAGGACACTTAACTGGGTAATTACAGAACAAATCTATACGTCTACATTAGTAGATGTGCACATCACATCACCCAGTGTAATTTGATATTCATTCTCTCTTCCTCCTTAGGAAGGGAATGGATAACATGCACCTAATTACAGTTCCATAATGAACTCTAATTATCTATACCGACCATAAACTAATTATGGACGCACTATTATGATTTAATCAAGATAACCATATTCTTTTGAACCCAGTTGTCCTAGTTCAACCATTACTTGATAAAAATCAAGATGAGTTTACACAATATCTTGCATAATACATAGTGAGATAGGTGGTTAATAAAATATTAACCCCAATGCTCTAAAACCCATTATTAGTCCATATAGTTCAAATTTAAGCCCCGCTTAAATCAACATGCTACTCGTATATTCTTTTTGTGAAGAACCACATGAGTAGCTTCTTAACAAGTTGATCACTACGACCTATGTCGTAATTGCCAGCTGTATTCCAAATCTACACAACAAAGCCTCAACTTGTATACCAATAGAGCGCCCACACTCTACTCACATGTTTCGCCGGACTGAAAATAACACAATAAAGACATTCTCGGCGCAATAATCTTAACTTTACTGTGCCCATTCATCAGGTAATTAGTCTAGGCAAACAACACTCCCAGATTAAAGTCGCTACTGGTCAAGAACACCGGTCTTGGCAAAACTGCACCACATATGCAAGAGTACAATACTAAGTATTGCCCGAAAAGGCACCCTACATTCACTAGATCCCTTTTATATCCTTGTATAATTTCTGTGGATCTATCATTCTCATAGATTCTTTCAAATCGGAAGAATAGGATGTACTCTAGGTTTTTCCTGGATTGATCTCAACTCAATCCCATCAGTTAGGCTTCTTAACCTCTTAGAGTTACCCACTTAGCTTAAAATGACCATCTCAACACAACTAGCTCAACTAGCTTGGCTAATATTCCAAGTTGTCAATTTAGAGCCGTTAAGGATACAAAACCCTATAAACACTTGCAGCATCCGGTACTGCCCTTGGCCTAGACAACTACTAGTCCAACTAATAATGGGGTAATGGTTCCAATAACATAAACCCCTTTGAATCATTACTAAGATATAAGCATGGTTGATATTGACGGTCATCACCTACTATCATAGTAGGTTTCTCACATTTGCGTTCGACCACCATGTCCATAACTATCCAAGAATCCCAGAGTCCTAATGGAAGCTTTACTTCCAAAACACAGTATTTAAACTACTGAGTCCTAACGTGTACTATCCATAAAACTCCCACGGAATTAGAGCCCTAGTACCACATAGGAACCATTATGAAGTCCACCTCAATAATTGTGAACTCCTAGTACGTCCCTAGGTCTTGCTCTATGGACTCGAGCTCTATTGACTCCTCCAGTCAATAATTGCATAGTCGCCACCAATCCCGTACAAGGATTGATTAAAAGACAATAAAGTTGGGCGTAGTCCATCCACCCTCGTACTTGAGCCTCGAGCTCATCATGTGTAACCGCTTAAAACCATTAAAGTGCAAAAAGGCAAACCATCCACTTTCAAGGTGTACACGTAGCTAGCAAACCCGGTTTGCAATTTTGCAACACCCAGTGCTGCAATTAAGAACCCTAGGCCCCTCAAAGTACTAGCCCGGATAGTAATACATAATATTTAGCTAAGTTAATATAATTATTAACCTTAGAAACTATTGAATTATAAGAAGGGTGGATTCAGGAACCCGTTATCAGCCAACCAAAGTTCAACGTAGTTGAATTCCAGATTTCGGCCTTCTTTGCACAATCGATGCTCTGAGCCGCTTCTCCAAATGCTCTGCAACTTCCCCAAAGCTAATCTCGGCCTTCAAGGAGTCTTTCCTGCAAATCTCAAAGCAAACAGAGCTTCTTGAGAAAACTGAAAAATGACCCATCTTTTCCTTAGCTGCAAGCCCAGCTTGCACTAAAGACTCTGCAGCATCTTTGATCCACTACTCGGCACTTCAAGAGCCTGAGAACCACTTTGTAGATCACACTGCTGCAATTGCAAGATGTTTCCGAGAACCTCTCTGGATCCCTGTCTGCCCATAAATTGGAAAAGGTTATGGCTGTCCAGAAATAAGCTTATAAGCTTTATGGATTACACTATCATAGGACAAAATCCCAATTCCAATAATATCTCTACTCTGGCTCTGATACCTATGTAACAGAAACTTGCCACCTGCACTAAACCTCCGCTCCCTCGGAGTCCTGGACTCCCCCGCTAGTGCAAGAGCCCCTGGCTCTTCAGGATGGCAGGCAGAATCTGCAAAAGAAAAGGGAAAGGGATGGATGTTTCAGCCTGTGGGAAGAGAATATGCCTCTCCAGATAAACACACTGGTAAAGAAAGAATCATCTGCAGTGAAGCGGCCCCCTTGCCCATCGCTGCCTTCTTCTTAAGTACTGGTCAGGGACCAGATTCGTTTGCACCTGGAAGTACCCAGGTGTCCGATTGCATGGGTCGGATTCATCCATAAGCTGGCCGACTAGTCTACTGTAACCTGTAACCGGATCTCCATAACAGGCGTGAACAGCAAGTTTGCCTTGCTTTTTAGATCAGAAGCCCATTTGGGCGTTGCCACCTCATCAATCCATATACCCCTTTAATATTTATCCATAATGGTACCCCTTAATAAATATTTGTAACATTCATGAAACGCATAAATGTTGTAGGGGCATTAGTGAGGCCAAAAGGCATGACTGTAAACTCGTAATGCCCGTACCTTCCTGAAAGCAGATTTATGAATGTTTTTCTCTTTGATTCTAATCTGGTGATATCCGGAATGCAAATCAATCTTAGAAAAGTACTTTGCGCCTTGAAGTTGATCCATGAGATCATCTGGCCTAGGCAATGCATACTGGTTCTTAATGGTGTGCGTATTCAATTGACGGTAGTCAATACACATGCGAAGAGTACCATCTTTCTTCTTAACAAAGAGTATAGGTGCACCAAAAGGGGATACACTTGGCCTAATGAACCCTAAGTTAAGAAGATCTTGTAACTGTTTCTTGAGCTCCGCCAACTCTGGAGTACTCAATCTGTAGGGAGCCTTACTGGTAGGTAGCCTTACTGGTAGGGAGCCTTACTGGGATTTCTGGAATGGGAACTTCTGGATCTGGCACTTCTTCTTCTCAGTCTGAGGCTTCTGAATCACTCAAAGGAGGGGGAGAATGGTATTCACCTTGCCTAACACCACCTGGATGAGGTCTACCAGTCTGCTTAGTTCAAGCCATGTCTTCTCAATGGAAGGCGCTTTATAGAACGAAGACTCTGACAAGAAAAGGTAAAGGTAGAAAATGATGGTAACTATTTTTTGAATTAACGTACGTACTGTACGAAAAAGATAAACATAGATTAAGCTTTAAGCAATAGACATTTTTTTATCAATCGCAAACTCACTAAATTTTACATTGCACTCCTGCTTGTAACCAATCCTAATGCCATCTATGAAGTAGTGGAAGTCAGATGCGACTTCTTCCATCTCCATTAGCACTCTTAGTTCTGAAAGTGGTCATTCGACTTCAAATTTTGCACTGTAAATAACCTCGTCCCCTCGCCATACTTGAATATCTACCAAATCTGAGTGTCTGTTGTGGTCCTCAAAAGGCGCCTAGTAAGATATGCAGCCTTTTTTCCTGTTTCCTCCGTTCAAGTTGGCAATTAACATATAGATATTGTTTCGGAAGAAAGTACCTAAACTTAAAAGAAAAATTTAACTACGTGGCACTCAGTTAATTGACCAGAAGATTCATGCAATCGTACATCCCAGCAGGGACCAAAAAACAAGCCGTCCACAAAATCAGTCGGGGGCAAGAAGCATGTGTATGTCTTCGGAGCCTTGCGTACTTCCTGCATCATCTGGAAAATGTTAGCAAATGCCTCAAATGATGTGAAGATTTTAAAGCTCATTCTCACACCTCCGCATTCCGACATTCCTGCTTGTACCTCGTCGGCCATGCATTTCTTCATTGCCATTACATTATTCTCGTTTATCTGAGGCTTACACAACACGCTTAGAGGTGGTTGCCTTCAATGTCGGTCTTCTAACCATAACGTTGTAATCATGGCCGTGAAACCAGATGCCAATCTCTCTCAGGGTGACAGCATACCGCTAGGATTCAGCTTGAACTCTTCAATTATACCTATCCAATGCGTCCGCACATCCCCTCGTCGTCGCCGTTTAACTCGATGCGGGCCCGTCATTGAAGGCATTATTCTCACCCATGAACCTACGGAGACATATCCTCCTACTGCTTCACCTTTGGCATTCCGCAAGTGGGGCAAAAACACAGACACTATTGGAGACATTGAATGGAAATGAGGAATGTAGGCGGAGAGGATGAACGCAGCAGACCTGTGGTGAGCAATAGAAATCTTGGCGCGAAAATTTGATATGGTGGTTGTTGCATGTGGGGATGTGCACAGTAAGCAGACAAAGTCGTCATTACTTTGGTCCGCGAAATGATGGCCGCGAAACGCGCGCCAATAATGGCCTTGCAATTAATGCGGGAATGGCTCCTCTGAAAATTTGCCATGTGGACGCTAGCTAAGCCTGATCGTTGTCCAACTTGCCACATAATACTGACTTTCATAAGAAATGCGACCTCCTCATTGGACGCAAGAAATATGACGTGGAATTTCAGCATGAGAGATTTGAGCCATTTAGAGATCCCAAATCCGCCCTAATGAATGCATAGACAGGATTAAAATCTGCCTGACTATGCAATTTATTCCAAGTATCCAAATAAATAGCCAAAACCACTTGCTGACTTGTCAATGTCACATGAAAAAGAGCAAGCAGCCAAGACCAAATGCTCTAGGCCAAAAATTGCAGGCGGTTTGTATATGGGAATCTTCCATTTTGCTGGGGGGATCCTTGACGGCATAGTTGACTCACCTGGATTGCGGGTGGTGAAGTAGTCGCTTATGTTCTGTTCCGGAAAGCTTCATTGAAGTCGCTTCGTCGTTGGGCTCTCTTTTATCAGCTATGCCATTTTTCTAATTCTTCCTCTTTTTGAACGACTTGTTGGAGTTTTGGGAGACCGTTCAAGACTTATTTCATATTAATCCCCTTGCCTGTCATCAGTTGCATGCTCCTTGTTGGTGGATATCTTTGGAAAATAATCTTCCACTTTGTGCCCTAGTCTCTTTAAGATCCTTTATGCTTCTACAACATGATGTTGTCAATACATGTTTTATTCCTTGATCATAATGTTTTAGTCATGCTCCACGTTCATGTGTGCATTTACGATATACGTGCGATACTACAAAAGTCACATCCACAAAAGCTATATACATTTGGCAAACATTTGTCGAATACATCCATGCTTTACTATAGTAGAATGTACAAATGTACACTTAATCAACGAACCTATTACTGCTAAGGTTTTGCTAAACGGAAGGGAGAAAAGTTGGTACAATTATCGCAACATGAATCAAGTTAAGCATGCGTTAGCTGAGTATTGGTGATCTGGGTAAAAGCATGAACGGGTCTCTAGATTTATAGCCCTTTTTATATTTGTGCATATATACCCAATGCACAAATTCACATAGGCCTTTTGGTCTCAGTGGACGATAAAGTTCAATTCAACTCTATTAAGTTCTTAAATTTCATCTCATATGTAGCTCATAGATGTGCTCCTATTCACTTTTATCATTGTAAATATGCCAATAAGATGAGTGAAAAAGCATCTTCGACTGTTTTGGTGGAGAATTAAATGGAACAACTTCTCCATTGAGGCCAAATATATTATGTACTAATTTGGATAACTTAATAATGTAGATTAACAGGAGGAGGAGGAGGAGGAAACCACATTATGTATTGATTTGGAGGAGGAGGAGGAGGACGGGGAGGGGGAGGATATATGCATTCGTTTATCGAATTGCATTTAATTATCATTGATTTCATGCGAGTTCCATTTCCTTCATGTAACAATCCCAACTTAGATCACTATCAACGTGTGGTTAGAAGACAACTACTAATTTTATAATCTTGATTTTAAAAAATTCAATATAATATGTGTTAATGGCAGTGAAGTGCATAACGTGTGCAGGGTGCGCAGTAGGGACAATATGTAGTGGAATAGAGAGACAACTTAGCTTAAAATAATACACTTTGATATCACTAATGACTTGATGGTCACGTCTTATTTATAAAGATAGAAGATACTCTAGCAAAAGATTGGTCAAGTTCACGTTTCAACAATGACAATAATATTCTAAGCATAAGAAAGCGCGCCAACCTTTGAAAAGGTACACGTCATGATTGTTACATGGGAGTGGCGGTTGTAACAAGAAGGCTAAGAGCTTCAAATAATTTGTACAATGCAGATAAGAACCCAGCAACTGCCCATCGCGGTGGTGGTCTAGTGGTAAGGCCTTGGGTTGGGATAACACCCACCAGAGTTCAAAACCCACTGGTTACCATTGGGTGGGAGACGTGGGCGGGTGCAAGTCCCACCAACCTTACCCTCAAAAAAAGAAAAAAAAAAAGAAAAAAGAACCTAGCAACTTGTTTAAATTGTTGCGGATACTGTGATGTGTGTCACATGTTGACACGTCACATGTTGATTATATTAGGTTTTGCACACGTTGATTATGTTAGGTTTTGCACATATCACTTGAAATCTAATCGGATCTATGGACCTGCATATTAATCCTTCTTGGAAGCTATGAGATGGTGATACCTCTCAACAAACGCAGAAAACAAAATGAATAAATGCGCAATGGGGGACAAAAACTTAAACGTGACAATATAATCACATTTCTTGAGAACTATTGCTCGTAGCTGCAGTTCCCATAGGGCCTTACATCACTTGTATGATGCTAACTGATACCTAAAGTTTCATTATTAAACAATTATAAGATTTCGTCTTGGATCTTCATTGCAAAATTTCCAAAGCCGCATGGTAGGTGCATATTGTGTTCGAGTAGTATATGCATTTGGTGATGTTCATATGGTAACTAAAATCCTAAAAAAATAGAACATAGACAAATTGATATGAACTGCAAAGCAACTCTACCAAAAAAAAAAAGAAAATGGAAATTATGGGGATAGGAAAAGTGCTATAGACTGCAAGGACCATGGGGCCACTCAAAATGCAACAAGTCAGCGGCGAACAAGGGTTAAAGAAGAAGAAAATTTTTAACGTCCACGAGAACCCAATCGGTTTATGGGACCAGTACATGGAAAGGGGCCGAGGCCCAGACCAAAACTCGGGGCGAACTCGGGGCGAAGCCCCAACACGAACATATATATTTACAGAGTAGTAACTAGGCCAAAATTCGACAAAAAAAAGGGTTTAGGCAACTTCATATTGAAAAGGTGGGGACGGATTTGGGAGTTATATGTTATTTCATGTCAGGGTAGGTTGGAAATGCATTTGAAGATTTAGATTGTACATGGCTAAGATGTTACTCATGTGCAACATAAAACTTTGTCAAGTGGGCATTGGAAGGTTGTGCAAGTTGTGAAACCCTAGTGTCCAAGTTGAAGAGGGAATCATGGGGTATGATTTAACAATAGTTCTTACGTACTTCAAGTTGTAAATTTGTGGGCTTCATAAACTGTAAACCTAAGCAAAAAAAATGCAAAATTAAGAGCAACTAAGCACTAAACTAAATTTGGTCAAATAACCGAGCTCCTTGGGGGCCCAATTAATAGAACAGTGATAAATGGTGAAAACGACATGCCTGAACAAATTGAATTTAAGTGAGAACAACAAAGATGATTGTAGTTGAATAGCAAAAACAAAAGAAACAATATGGAATATTGACACCAATGAACTGAGGTAAAATAGACTTAATTTTCTTAAGTTTATCAACAATAAGCCTTTTTATAAGGGGACAACAAAATACTAGAGGGAGCAAGGATCATATCCATTTTAGATTTAGAATTTCCATGTGTCTCTCTGACGAATTAACAATGGTATTTACATCCACCAATACTAATCAGCAAATGGCTAAGATTAAAAAGGAGTAAAACTCTTTATAGTCACCAATGACTAATATGTAAAAGACAGTCTTTGTAATTTTCTACCACAGAAGAAAATAGCATTGTTTAGACGCCATGCATAGAGGGAAAAAACATATCATATTCCAAGCTGTGCATGAGATTATACACCTAATGAGTATAACTATTCATTCACTTATAAAGGAGCATATTTTTTGTATTTCCTTCTTGAATGTTTGAAACAGAAGAGACAAAGCTACCTGACGATGCATGAAGCAGACAATGTCATGTCCCAAATAGGTTAACCTGTCTAATTGCCAAGTTCATGTACTTTGTTCTAATGGTTATAAATATATGAATTTAAACAAGTTCATGTACTTTGCTTTAATAGTAATAAACAGCCGGGCATCACCTGAGTTGCTACAACTTGGCACCAATCACTCCAAGCAAGGGTGTAGGTCATTGACCATTTGCCTAAGTCAATTTTACGCGGAGTGAATCATAGCCAGACTATACGCGGTCCTGACATTGGAGTGAGTGGCTGTAACTTAACATGAAACTCGCATATGTGACTGTGGAATGCTGACCACGACATTTGCTACAAATTAGCCTGGGTATAGTTACATGCCAGAATAGTCGCTACCAATCAGAGCAACTGTAGAATTGCATATTTGTCTAGGTACAGTTACATGCCAGAATAGATGCTAACAATCAAAACAACTGTAGAATTGCATTTTTGTCTAGGTACAACTGTAGAATTGCATATTTGTCTAGGTACAATTACATGCCAGAATAGCTGATAACAATCAAAGCAACTATAGAATGGCAGGCCATGCCAATCTATTGTATATGCTCTACCACTTGGATGCGAGGCTGCTTCAGGCAGGCAAGAGATGAACATGGATGTGATCTAATGACCAGTTAACATTCAAGTTCAAGTGTTGGCATATGGGGCAAAGTACACCTTGGTAGTCGATACAACTTAAAAAAAAAACATAGGAATGATAGTTAAAATGTGGAAGAAAACCAAACTGTTTTAAGATATAGGAAAACAACAAAAAAGAAGAGTAGATCAAAGGTTAGTTAAAAGAGGAAAAAAAAAGGAATGAATAGTTTTAACAGAACAATGAGTCAAATTATATAAAAAAAAAAAAAAAAAAAAAAAAAGCATCCTAACTAAAGCATAAAAAGAGCATGTCAGATCACAAGCATGCAATGACCGTGTGGATTTGTGCATGCCATTGCTTTACATAATTCTATTTTAGTCCAAAATCATGCTGCAGCGGCAATTTTTGTTATGATCAGCAGGATTAACAACTGTAACAACGCATTTGATGAAAAATATAGTGTTTAATTTTGTCGTGGGTAGGTGGGTAAGGTGAGGAATCAATCTCGTTTTGGGCAGATG
>JAANSK020224638.1:0-14269 GCA_011763485.2 Isoetes engelmannii
AGAGAGAATAGAATAATATCGAAAGGCTGATGATCTTGAGAGCATTTTTGGTACACGTCCTAGCAGTGCACCAAGGCCGAGGCCCAGCTCCGGTAGGCTTACAATTATGCTCTTTTGGAAGTAATCTAAACAAATGCAACATTTTATTAATAGTAGGTGGCTGTGCAGGATATACCAGAGACAAGGTCAAATAAAAACTTTTCAGGTGAAATACCAAGAGGCGGCTGAGGAGTCAAGAAGGTAGCGTCAGCAGCGAACATTGATGATTGGACATCGTTATTTAGTAAGTGTTTGTAGAATAACTAATTGCACTTGACTACTCCTTGCACTATTGGCTGAAACAATAGCATGGAAAGTCCGAACTACAGGGCCATCCAAGTAGGCTGATGAGAACGTATGTTTTATCAGTGGTCAGAGTTGTTGCACACAATGTATTTGAAACATGACCCAATTTTTGGCAGAAAGGAATATGTATCTTGAATGCATATGCTGGGATAGCAGGAGAACTGGTACACTAATAGTAAATCTTATAAGCAGCAAAGGATAGAGTGTTATTCTATCTACAGGGCATTTAGTTACTATCTACCTATGAACTCATTTTGCACAATCATTTAGTTACTATCTGCAGAGAGACCTTTGCACTCATTTTGCACAATCCAAGGCACAATCGAGATTATGTCTCAATGGCAACAAAGTGTAGTTCTATATTCTATTCTTATGTCAGAATATTACTAACTTTGACAATCAATTGTCCTGTAATGAAGGCAGCAATATTATGCCTTAACAGTGGTTTCGCACAAAGTGGATAAGGTATTATGAAAAGACCTTTCTGCAGCCCTCAGCCTCTATCATTCCTCGTCTGAGGTATAAACTGTTTCAGAGTTTCTTGGTGTTCCCTGGGTTAGCAGAACGGAAGTTCGCCATTTGGCGTGACTTCCTTGGGGTAGTCGATGACGATGGAGCTTTTGTGCAGGCATAATTGAGATGCTTTTGAGTGGTGGGGTACTGCTGTCCCCTCGGGGCAGTCCTTTCTCCTCACTCGTCTTGTATTCTTTATATTCGCTTTAATACATTGATATAAGTTCTTCAAAAAAAAAAAAAGACCTTTCTGCAGGATATGCACAAGGACTCTAGAGCACCACACTTTCGTAGCTCTCTTTCAGATCCATATATGTACCGCTAGGCTTATATCTTTGCATATCAATACCACAACCAGATTGCTCTGTTCATAACAAGAAGCCGGTTGTCCTCCATGATGCTAAAACATGAGGCGTGTGAAAAGGTTAGGATTATTCTTTTATTCAGATTGTTGAGTACTTTGTGTTAATGTTTTCTTTTGCTACCTATGTGCTTCTATTTAATAACCCTAAGTTGTTGGCCCTGGGTTCATGAATCATTGAGTTAGCTAGAAATGCAGGCATTCATTGAAGCTTTGTTAAATTACTATAAACAACCTGTTCTCTTTTATTCTTCTTTTTGGTGCTTTGGATTACGGGGGAAGTGCATAAATGAAACTTAAGTTTGTGGTGTAGCGTTTGACAATGACCCCAGAAGAACAGAGTGTCTAAATTATAAACGATGATTTCCGATCTCTATAGGCAGCATGCATAGGGAGCAACCAGTAACATGCACCAGTTCTATTATGGTTTCCGTAAGGTCGTTACACCCTCAACTTATAATGCAGATTTCTATCTGAATGGTGCACTTTATCTGGAACATGAATCATATGGCAGAAGCCTCTCTTACAAGGATACTGTGGGAGTGGAAAATATATGAACCAAGAAACCAGTATTGAATTCAACTTAACTACCTTTACATTCTTTCCCTGGATAATAAGGAACTAATGCCATGTTCCAAAGAGATTAGAAGCAATTGTACAGAAGGTTATGCATATACATGAGCAAGCAGATGCCACACCTGTAGGAAAGAACGTGGACACGTTAATTCATTCCAGCACATCTTGCGAAGTTATACACGCTTTGTACAAATACATGAGATTGTATAGATAAAAGGGTAGCCTCAAATTGGCCAAAATGTATGTAAATCGACATTGAATTATTTGTAGAATTTTGTACCATGTGGAAATATAAGTCGAGGGCATTTTATATGGCATTCTTTTAGGGTGCATTGTGCAGAGGCGAGGATGACAGCCCGAAAGTGCATTCTAAAATGCCATTGCAGATGGCAGGTGTCGCTTTCCTCAAAAAAGTTTAGTTAACAAAAGTTATGTTACATCCTGTCCCATGGTTAGGTAGCGACCTGAATTGCATTTAACGTTTGAAAGCCGGAATGTTCTTGCAATGGAGCAGTAGTGAATGGAGGAATAGCCGACTATAGCTGGCTCCGATATTTGGCTAAATTGCAATGTGATTATACACCACGTGGAACTGCTTCCAAAGCCTCCACACGGAATAGCCGGCTATAGCTGGCTCCATACTCTATAATAAGGCACTATACCATTATGCTGAATCAACATATGCTTGCAGGTAGCTTTAATGGCCAAATGGAGCTGCAACATTATTTACTCTTCATTTATATTTTCTATAGGAGTACTCACTCCCTCAATTATGTGAAATGCACTAATCTTCAAGATAAACGACAAAGATGAAAGAAAAAAGACATGCTTTTTCAATTTAAAATGTTAATGTATACATTGCTATATTTTGTCCAATTCATCTTACTGCATAAACTAAGGTGCTATTTACATTCAATCTTTTTAAAAATGTGTTAGTCTTATGAGATGGAAATTTTAAGTCATGACCATGTTTTTCAGAGCAAACGTATCATATAATATCAACATTATACAATTTGTTAATGAGTTATATAACATACTTTTTCTTTTTCCTCTGAAATGTGCTCGATACAGATAAAATCTAGACTATCTACCCAAATATTCTCAACTAGACTACCTACTTTTCCCAAATATTCTAATAGTATGACCAAATCCTTTATGATTGTAAGCGAGATTTAAACTGCGGCATTTGTTATAATGCTAGGTCCTCCAATCAAAGCCATTGGAGTTAATAGAAAGAAAGATTTTATAATGCTAGATCTTCCAGTCAAAGCCAGAGTTTATAATGCTATGTCCTCCAATCAAAGCCATGATTTTAGCGTTAATAGAAAGAAAGATTTTTATAATGCTAGATCCTCCAATCACAGCCATGATTCTGGTGCGTAAGGTTTGCATTTAAATTAGAATGGCACAAGAGGGAGGAGGCAACCTCAACATAATGTTCGACAAGAGGACATGTAGACGTCCATATGGCCTAGCAACCGTAACTATTTATAGTGGGATTGAATATCATACCAAGCAAAAGAAGACCTCACGTCAATAAAAACCATGTATCAATGACAGGTTCTTAACGGTGGCCCAATATCACAAAAAATGGTTCGTCGCGTGAAACGTATATTCATACGCCTTTTGTCTAAGGTTTTCCTATGATTCTTTTGTTGTATTCAACGTGACATACTGTTCAGTATTTCTAGAGCGTGCAATACATTTGCATGTGTGTTAACTTATTATTCTTTAAGGTTGCACCATGTATGTAATTTTGATGTAGTATTTTTAACGTAGAAATACAGTTTTTTGGCATGCAGGCAACGGGAGCATTTGCTTTAGGGTAACATGGCGGCTGGTGACTGATCGGAAGCAGCTTGAAGCTGCGGTGTGGCAGAACACAGATTTCAAGGTTGGCTGCCAGAATAATTCCGGATATATGCGGATTGGTAGAGGCATACAAATGCCGGAGTGGTAAAGGTTGTTTGTAGTTGTGCCGGATTGGTAGAGGTTATTTGGACCGAAGCCTTCTTGGACCGAAGCCTTCTGTGCACAGGTGAATTCCTCATTTGACAAACCTCATTTGTGCAGAGATGAGGATTGGGCACAAAGAAGACGAATTTTGTCTCTAGCTTTTCATGCAGACAAACTTAAGGCATTGATTTATTTATTTTTTGGCAGGATGCCTCTTCAGCGAAGATTCATGGAGGATTTAACTGGACATAGTATATTCATAGCAGAAGATGAGGATTGGCCACAAAGAAGACAAATTCTGTGTCCATCTTTTCATGCAGAAAAACTTAATTTAATTTTTCTCCTATTCTTATGGAGCAACATGTTTTCCATTCCTTTTTACCCCCTTTGTTTTACCTGCAGGCAATGGTGGGAACCATGACAAAATGCATCTTGGGAACATGTTATTGAAAAACAGGGTTCAGAGGCATTTTTGAACTTTTGCGTTCTCTACAACCTCTTTTGCATAAGGCCCAGAGATTAGACTGCCTTCCTGGAGCTAGGTAACCCGTCTTCTGTCCCCTTCATTTGTGATCTCATGTCTAGTCAATAAGATACTGTGGCAGTTAATTCATAGCCTTAGTTTTGCATGATTGAGATACTTCACCGGAGTTTCATTGTCTTGCCCCCTAAAATCGCTATAATGTGTATATTCAGTAAAGTGGTTGACTACCTAGTTCCAGGTTCTCTAGCAAGAATGTGATGAACGCCCGCCCCCTATTTCACTGGCACTAAGTTGATGCAGCAGGAAGGAGCAGGAAGGAGATTATTTCATGGCATATGAGAGTACAATTGCATGGGTCTATACAAGAAACTTTGTGTGGTAAATGGTGCTCTTGGAGGCTGTAGAACTTTTTCCTGTAGAGAAGCTGCAGTTGTGGGTTCAAATCCCACTATCTGCACTAAACTTGGTGGGGACCATATTATATTTCGTCTTTAAGTGGGAGCAGGAAGGAGATTATTCCATGGCATATGAGAGTACAATTGCATGGGGTCTATACAAGGAACTTTGTGTGGTAAATGGTGTTGTTGGAGGCTGTAGAACTTTTTCCTGTAGAGAAGCTGTAGTTGTGGGTTCAAATCCCACTGTCTGCACTAAACTTGGTGAGGATCATATTATATTTCGTCTTTAAGAGTGTATGCAATGATTTAAGGCGATTTAAAGAAGTCTGCCCTGGTAAGTTGTCGTACCTAACATAAATGCAATGTAGACTTATCCTCAATTTTTTGAATATGCCAATCTCTATTCTCTTGGTGAGCCAACCCACCTCCCTCCCTCCCTTCAACTTTAGTTTGCTCATGGTTGGCCTTTTCTCATGGGCATGAAGTCAAGGAAAGACTATGTATCCAAAGTTCATGACCATCCCTACTTCCCTATTGATATATATGTGCCATAAGATGTTAAAAGCTCTGTTGAAAATTTGAGATTCTGCCCATCTCTATCTTCCTCATCTCTAGACTATGCTTAGATTCATTCCTTTCCTATGTACTTAGCTTCTATTCTCAGGTTTCGTGGGTGGTTAGAGTAGGGCTTTCAGAAGACTCAAACTCTATATTCTATCGTCATTCATTCTCTTCAAGTGCATTTTCATCAGATCTAACATATGCACAACTCCATTATTCTCGCAATGAAGTGTGGCAGATTGAGCGTTCTTGGACCTCAAGTAAGAAAACAATGAAATGCAGCAGTAATGGACGTTCCTACCTGTAGTAGACCCACAAATGCTTGCTTGCTGTTGTTGCAAACCCACAAATGTAGGTATGTTAGAAATCCCTTGTCTAGTGGACATGCCTAGGTTCAGATGGTGGCCAGGACTCCACCAGGCCTTTTGCAAGTACAAAGTTGAAGTTTTGTCGTTGAATTATACGGGTTTAGATGGGAGCTTTGTACCAATCCAATTTGTAGTTTAATGTGTCCCATTGTAATGTCTTAACATTTGTCCCCGTAGGGGCCCGCCGAAAAATTCCGTACAATATTTCGTACAACACTTCGTACAACATTTGTACTAATGTCGTACAATTTTCGTACAAATATTTTTAACATAACATATTAAACCATTGAACATGACACCCCACATATTAGGACATTAGACCATTGAATTAAATCCCCCCCAGACCCCCCAGTTGTTTATACTGATATTCGTGCAGGGCGTCCAACGGTTGGTGAGGACCCCTAAATATATATGCACGTATTTGTACACATTGCACATCACAACATTTGATTTCATGGCGTATTTGAAACTGACAGTTAACTAAAACTTACTAAAAAACGAGTCGCGCTTACTGATGGCCAAGATTGCCCAAAATCGACATCCAACGGTCTGAGCCAACCGTTGGACGCCCTGCATGAATATCAACACTATTACTTACTACATGAAGTTCTAGCGTGCATGCATCCTCAACCAAAGTGATTAAACGGTTGACATTTAATACGAAAATCTGACAACCAAGAGCTCATGCTAGGCTTAAGGTTGAGGTGCACTAGAGTTTTCGAGTTTTAGGTGTGCGCGGTATAGCCGATAGGTGCATGATGTGTATATCTACAGGTTTACAAGTAAAGCCCAACAGTGCTGGCCACCGTTATTACTGCATGTTTTTCTCATTGTGACTAAAACATTTATAGGCCCCCAAGTTATGCCCAGCAACGCTGGGCACCGTTACTAGTAAATACATACAATTATTGGCCAACATTATTGGGTATGGTGTACTTTCCGTATATGGTGCATGTATTATACTTGACCACCAACTTTATTTGTTTTCATAACCGCTAATCTAATTCGTATTAAATGGAAATCACGCCTGGCGTGTTCTAATTTTTCTTTCTGCGTATTTCAATTGGTATTTGTTGACTTGATGTGGATACAGCGCGATTTGATTATTATATTTTCTTTACCTTATATGTTTTTGTTTACTTTGCAGACCAAATCCGGATTGCAAAAGAATAATAGTATTTGATTTGAATGGTGTGCTTTGCAAAACATTGCGGAAGTCAAATTTTGATACGTCATGATATGAGCAGAAACCCCTAGAAACACGTACGAAATGGGTTTTCCCGCGGCCTTATCTGAAGGAGCTGTTGGACGAGGCCTTTAAGCTATTTCGATGTGCTATTTGGTCGTCTATGGAATATAGAAATATACAGGACATTTTGGAAGTTGTACCTGAGTTGCATAGAAATTGGTTGACTATCTGGGATCAAAGTAAGTGCCTTTCGTTTAAGAACCCGAAGGATCCTACCGGCAAAAATATATTTGTGAAATGCTTGAGCACAATGATGGATGATCTGGGTATAGAGGATAAGGAAGACATCATCATAGTTGATGATGACGCCTTGAAGTGTTTATTCAATCAGTCACAGTCGCTAAATCCACCATCCTATCATCCAAGTCATTTTAAAGCAGATGACTTTCTACTTCGTTTTGTCAATATCCTACAAGAAATATGATTCGAAAAATCGACCCTTTTTATACAGAGAGATACCCCCAGCTCGATCGAACAAGGGAAATTGACTCAACACTTGAGAAGATTGTCTTAGAAAAGGAATTCTTTTGATATTTGTATACTGAAAATTATGTCATATTCTTGTACTTTACATGATAATATAGATGATATTATTTACTTGTACAGTTATGTTGCAGTGTTTTTTATGCTCTTGTTGTCCAATTTTTAGATATTAATTCCATCAATCTGTGTATTATTATGTACATGTAAGTCGAGTGAATTGCGCCAGGCACAAATTACAGTTGCAAATCATTGTTTTTTAGAGCCCACTTGCTGATGTTAATTCACGTATCCTTGTTAATTTCACTTCACAAATTTTGTTGTGGTCCGTGAATCTGCTCAAAGTATGCCAGTTTTTACTTTTTTCTGTTGCCTATGTTATGGTCACAATATGGTTAAATAACATCGAATTTTACAACTTTCATGAAAATCAACACAAGATACAGTTTCTCTGGTTAAGAATGAATGCAGTAAAAAAATATCATTAATGCTTTAAAAGGACCTGTAAGAAGCCTATACGGCATGATTTTGGAACAAACATAATCTCAATTTAATTGAATGATGTTTTTTTGACGAGTGTACCTGTTTTGTTCAGATACCATAGCGAGAAGAACGACTTTCGATGAAGAACAGGTCGACGAAGCTGCCTTCCCCGTGAAGAACAGGTCGGGGCAATGGCCAAAGTTACCTGGACTAGCTAGTTTAGGACATAGCTCATATTCGAGTATATCCTAGTATATACCCTGCATATGCCGAATACCCACATAAACGAGGATTTGCCCTTAGTAGGGGCAACCAAAAAATGGAGCAAACAAACCCATCACCCAAAAATGGCCGAAGCCATTTTATTTTATACCAGAGTTGTTCCAGAATGAGAAGAAGAAGAATTAGAAGAAGCTTTTGGCTATCGCGAAAGGCAAAATCCTAATATTCGCTCTATCCAATCTCTCCTTTTCAACAAATACAGAGAAGAAAAACTGCAGATGTCATAGCCTGGCTCCAGAATCCGGCTCCTGGCAGAATCCCTCCGGCCATGTCCATGCCGCCCTGCCCCATGGCATGAAGATACCATGAAACCTTAGCCCTAATTCATGAATAGAAACTACAAGCAAAAACAAGGACAAGACGATTGGAAACCCGAAGTCCAATTTCTAATATCAACTTCATACAGTTTTGGCATACTCATATTTGCCAAAACCATATGAAATCTTAGGTAATACCCGTCCCTTTCAACAATTGTAGAAGATAATTGATGCGACAACAAAATCTAAAGTGATAAAGAGATCCTGGTCCCTGCAAACAAAATAAAAAAAGAAAGCAAGGGGCCATTGATTTTGATCATGGAATAGAATAGAACATCCGTACACGTGGTCGAGCTGGCTTTCAATGCCGCCTTTGAAGCAAGGGAGAAGAACCGACAAAAACAGCGTGAAGCCTGCAACAGAAACAATCAGAGAGAAGCATGTCGAACAGACTGTTTACTGTCTCCCATAACCGAAGAAGCACAAGAAAAGGGGAAAAAAACTTTGAAGCACATGATGCTTGTTTAGAATAAAGCGTCTGAGACTGGGATTTGAACCCATAATTAAACAGACCCCAACATTCTTTCTTCTCCTCCTGCAGAGTCACAAATTAATGCAGCCTCTACTTCTACAATTCTTCCTTCAATTGCAATTGGCTACGTTATGTTCTGCTTTTCTGCTCCATGCATCGGCACTCGAAATCAAAGCCATGAACCATAAACAAGTCGTTGTGCCCGCCTGATTCTATTTATGTCGATTCCCCAACTGCAGGATGTACGCAAACTAGTATGCACTCCACAAAAAAGACCATATGTCTACACTAGAGCTTTCATCCAAGAAACCTTGTATACCCTGCCCAGACATAATACTTCCAACAAATTGCTTTAGCATCCACAAAACAGGTAGAAATAAAGGACATGACTCTACCAGATCCGGAAAGAACTCGCATGAGGCCTTCACCAAAATCGACCGGATTCTGTCAACGCCTTAGCCTTTCAAGGTTTTCAAAAAAATATCTAATTTTGTTCCCTTTAAATAAAACTAGCAGTAGGACAGGCTTGGGGCAAAGGTTGGTAGGGGACGAAGAAAAGAGGTTAAAATGTTAGATCATATAATAAAGAAAAATGTTATAGGAAATTGGTAGTCAGTCATGCAAGCAAGTGAAAATGTACGATTATTTTTTTTATTTTTCATTATATTGAAGGACGTCAATCTATTCATCATCACATCATGAATGCACTCTACTTCACTTTATTCTACATATCACATGGAAGCCAATGCACTACCTAGGTGCGATTATTCTGATTCTATGTTAGGAGCTGTCTTACATGTGATATCCATTATATATGGCAGGTCCGATTGAAGTTCTCTATCACTAGATCGGTTGATCATACTTGAACCTATGATCTTAGGGCAATGGATAATATATTGGTGGATAGCATTGGTCCAACTCAGGTACATGACAAAGTGCTCAAGTTCACGAGCTCTGAATAATGCATGAATAGCTTGAAGTTATTAATTACTCATGATGGAGGAAGTAGGATACAATGCACTGGAATGATTATGGCTTCAATATTGCGGTTCCTTCGTTTTTCAAATTAGGTTGATAATGGAGGAGTAATCACAATTACCATATGGATTCTAGTCGCAAATTTATCATGTCGATGCCCAGAAGGATATATACAATGTAACATATGTTGGCATCCAAGGAGATATATTTTTGCTAAAGCAATTGATATAATTATACATGTATTCACGTGAGTATCTAAGGGCATGCATGTGGAGGATGACTTACGACAATTTGTGATGGGTCTCTACGGATCATTACTTGTGTAATGAGGGAATGCATGTTAGTGAACATGTAACATTGGCGGGCTAGGAAAGGGATGTCATCTAAACCCAGTAGATGCCCTTTAGACCGATGCCAAGTTCGGATATTCTCATACGAAACACCATGATTTCTGGCTTTGCTCAACACCACAACTTTGTATAAAAATGGAATCTGCAAAAATTAGCTTGCACCGAAGCACTATCGAAGCAAGAAGAAGTCAGAATATGGAAGGATACTGAATCCACCAATGATATGTGCAAGATCAAGCTCTCATCAAGAGTATTTTATATGACATAAATGATTATATATAACATAATGATTATATGCATAGAACAATTCTCTGCAAGATGTAGATCTATGCAAGTTGCAAAAGCTAGAAGGATAATGCTAGAATGATTATGCATGTTGCATTAGAGGCCATATGAAAAACAGATGGTGTCAAGAATCACTAGCTTGAATATTTACAACAGGTGTCAATCTAAAGTCTAGACATTCATACATTCTAGGAAAGTCACATTCCTCATTTGTTTTAGATCAAACAAATATTCTAAATTCAATCTGCATGATTAGAACTTTTTAGCAAGTAGATTTAAATTCTTGATACTGTGATTGTAGCCATTGTATTAGCAATGATGCCAAATAAATATTTTTTTTTTGAAGTACTAAGTCACCAATATATTAAAGAATGATAATGGTACAAACCGAGTGGCGAGGAAAAGAGACTGCCCCGAAGAAGCAGAGATACGTCAACACTGGATGCAAAAAAGGACTCTACATAAAGACAATCCCACCAGCAACACTAATTATATACAAACTCACCCCTCTCGTCCACAATCCTCAGAAGATCTCGCCAGACGCAAAACTTAGTCTCGACTGAACCAGAAAACACAAGGAAACTCTGAAATAGCTTATGCCTAAGCCGGGGGACAAGGGAGGCCGAAAGTTGCTGAATCCCCTGAAAAATCCATAGACGGTGCCGCTTCCAAATCAACCAGACCAGCCAGGCCACACACAAATGCAAAGCTCACTGCCTAAGAGAGGACCAAGAAGCAGGATACACGTGGAGAAGCAGTTGCTAGCTAGACAACCTAACCTGAAACAAGGCCCTGACCCTAACCCAGGCGCCTCGCACGTGGGGGCATAAAACCAGACAATGTTCAATGGACTCACGCAACATACCACAACAAGGACAGAGAGGACTCACCCCTGGCCGGAACCAGGCGACAACGTTGACCCGGAGACAACGGTGCACCGCTTGCCACAGAAGGACCCTGACCTTTGGTGGAGGGAGAGAGTCCCAGGTCCATGTCTAGACAGCATGCCAATGTGAACCCTAGAGATGTAGGGACCACTTATCCGAAGGAGGAAGAGTGTCATGAATAGCCAACACCCGACAGCAAGACTGAACAAAACTTGAGGCAGCAACATCAGGGTGGGTCCTCCAAACCCGAACAACCACATCATCCTGGAGCAAGAGTGGTATATGCAATGGAATAGCACTCACCACCTGCTCCCAGATAGCATGATCACAGCTCCTAAGGCGAAAACGTGCCCGAAAGAACTCCCAGGGAGCCACCTGACCATCCCAGTACCAGTCCTCCAAGGTGCAAACTGCTGCTCGAGTCCAGCGGGCCTGCGTCCGGGCGTGCATGGTGGCAGCCAGGGGCAAGTGTGCAGGGGGCAAAGGGACCCATAGGAAAGGAGACGCATGATGGTAGACTGCAGCATGGTCGATCTGGAAAAGTACTCCCACATGATCCCAAGCTCGCAACACATCCTTGAGGAAAGGGGATGCATGCGGATAAGGCTTGAGACCATACAACAAGGCCCAAGGCAACTTCACTGGAACAAGCGGCTTCCCAAAGGAAACACAGCTACGAAAAGACTGCATAAGCAACACAGCACCTGGAGAAGAAGCCTCTTCGTGAAGGATGCTCCAGACAAACTTGGAAATCAGCACCTTACTATGCAAAGCCAGATCTAGAATAGCCAGACCCCCATCCTCCCTAGGGCGAAGACACTTCCACCAGGCCACTTTAACTACCACTCCTTCAGAATCCCCTCCCCAGACAAAGTTGCGAACAATCTTAGCCAACTCATGCATCTTGCTCTCAGGGGCTAACATGGCAGACGCTGTATAAATATGCGTGCTACACAGCACGGACTTAGCCACAGTGATCCTAACTGCCATATACAGCTTACTACCCTTCCACCAGTTAAGGTGCTTCTGCAATCCCTGAAGAATCTCATCCCACACTCTGCCCAAAGAGATGTCACCCCCAAAGGGAATACCCAAAAGCCGGGTGCATGCATTCCTCGGAAGCACCTTCCAAGGAAAGAGAGACAAATTGGCATTATTCAAATGCTTTTATAGATGAGAAGACATAAAAAACCACAGCATTTTAAAGGAAATACAGTTAATTGTGATTTTTATTTTGCCACGGTGATAGTCTCTTTCACAGACTAGTTAAGATACACCTGAAAGCTCCTCTGTTGGATGCCCAGTACTTATTCTCAAGAATCTAGATGGTCACACCACAATTTCAAAAATTGAAGTACATGCATTCACATGAGGGACAAAATGGAAAACACAAACGGACCACCTTCCCAAGTTGAATGATACTCCCTAAAATAGTATAACACATGTATGAAATCAACACCATTGAGTACAATACCTCAAACCTTATAGTATTTTGTAATTCTTGTTATATAGTATAAAAAAAAATTACCCCACAAACGAGGGTCGCTATCTATGGTCCAAATCAAGGCATAAGTCGTGAATATGCCCATCCAACAACTCTCGTTGCCCTACGTCACCCCCGTGTGAATATGCACCCAAACCAGAGGGGGTTTTAGGGGGAATTTAATTTAGAATTGTTGGATGTAATAGTTTGTGTTATATAAAAAACAATTTGGGCCCCGAAGAGACTGTGAAAAGTCAAGCAAAGCATAGGTATTTTTTAAGTATTAAAACTAACAGAATGCCACCATGTGATTAACAATATCGAATATACAATCTATTATGGGATGAAATTTGAACCCATCACATCCTTGAACAAATAGCCTTGGAACACAATGATGGAAATGCTCAAAAGAGGCCATTGGTTCAATAGCAACAGTACATGTATTTGCATCTATAATTGTAACTTGTATGAGACTACGATGATAGCCAGCTCAATCGGATGATGTAGAAGCAAACAAATTCTGAGGAAAGTACAAACTCCATTGCAAAGACTAGGCAGATTGCCAAGCTGCAACCAAGCAAGAATATGCTTTCTATGAAGTTCTTCAACATAGCAAAATTGATTCCCTAGAAGCAGATGTGTGTATATTCTCAATTCTGCATGTATTTTCAATTCTGCCCTTCTGTGCCTCATCTGAACATGCACATGCATGAACACGCATGCACATGCACATGCACGCACATGCACTACAAGAAAATCGCGACTCGCGCGACGCCGTCGCACGACGTTTGTGCGACATTGCATCGCAAATCGCAACGCTGCGTCGCACAGAAGTCGCGAGTCGCAACGCGGCATCGCCTAGACGTCGCGCGCGATGTCCAAGGACGTCGCATGGGATCGCGTGCGACGCGTGGCCGACGTCTGCGACCGCGTCGCCAAATCCACGTCGCCAAGCGGCTATTTGCCAACGTCACGTCGCATGCGACGTCGATGACATGGCCAGAGGCGCATGACGTGGCGAAGTGTTTCTGACATGGCGTACTTTTTTATGATGTGGCATCCATGTCTGGCACGTTTCCGCGGCCATGACGTCACGTCGCATGCGACATGGTGGATGAGATGGCCAGCGGCACATGACGTGGCGAAGTGTTTCTGACGTGGCGTACTTTTTTCTGCATCCATGTCTAGCACATTTCTGTCGCCACGACGTCACGTCGCATGCGACGTGGCTGACGTGGCCAACGGAAACGTGACCTGGCCAATGGACACGTGGCGTGGCGTCCGACTCCGAGACGACGTGCCAGATCTGAACGTTGACTAACGTCGCATGCGACGTCTATAATATTTGAGTATATAAACCAAGTAGTCGGCCTTCTTGTTGTTAGTGTTTTTTTCCTCCTCCTAGGCGCCCTTGCTCGATCGTATGCCGGCTCGTGATCGG
>JAANSK020224749.1:0-14268 GCA_011763485.2 Isoetes engelmannii
CAGATGGAAATGAAGTTAGAGCAGTAGGACAAGCTGGTTTCAGAAGAGACCATAGCACTGTAGATCATTTGGTGACTCTAAGGGTGATGGCAGAAGGTGCAAAGGACGCTGGAAGGGCTTTACATTGCTGTTTCGTGGACTTTTCCAAGGCATTTGATCGGGTGGTGAGAGAAAAGCTAAGTGTTCGCATGGATAAGCTAGGAGTACCTCGAGAACTTCAAAAAGCCGTAGCCCGATTGTATGAAAGGGTATTGGTGGAGCTGTCTTTTCCTATGGCTGGACCGGAAAGAGTCAATAGTAACATCGGAGTAAAATAGGGATGCCCACTTTCTCCAACATTGTTCGGACTTTTCATTGATGAACTTGAGGAGGTGCTAGCGCATGAGGTTGTAGGGGTTCAAGTTGGCAGTTATGTTATTAAGCTGTTGTTATATGCTGACGATGTGGTATTGGTGGCTAGAACAGCTATGGGGCTCCAGCAACTATTATATAAATTGGAAAGTTTCTGCAGGGATAAAGGAATGACGGTGAACAAAAGTAAGACAAAAGTTATGATCATAGGTTCTCGAGCAGTTGTGGATATGTGGTTTGATGGGGAGGTGCTTGAACAGGTGAAACAGTATAAGTATCTGGGAATTGAGGTAACCAATGATTATCGTTGGAATGCTGGGGTAAATAAGAGGATTTCAGGTGGTTTGCGTGCTCTGTATAAATCTTTTACCATCTGGAGGCAAAACCGGATTTATAAATGGTCTTTTCGCAAATTGTTGTACAAGGTGATGGTACAGATAGTTGTGTTGTATGGGTGTCCAGCATGGGCTCCAGGTCTTGCAAAGGCGAGGTGGCAAGAGATTGAACAAGTGCAAAAGATATTTCTTTTTGAGGAGTTGGGGGTGAAATCTCAAACACCTTATGAAATGGTATTGGCAGAGGCTGGGATGTATCCATTGGAAGTGGAGGCACTCTATCAAACCTTATTATATCTTATGAGACTCCGACAGATGGATTCGAAATGGTTACCCGTTCAAACAATGATTGAATCAGGGAATCAAAGTCATAATGGATGGTACGAACAACTCGGACAATGGGCAGAAAGCTGGGGCATTCAATTGACAGGTCTCCCGGATAAGGAACTTGGTCTTAGGGCTTTAGTAATTGAAAAGGCAGTAGAGAGGATGTGGCCTGTAGGAGAGATGGGGGTAAAACGAGATTTTTATAGGAGAGAAGTAAATACCATGGTGGTGTATGAGGATCAGACATATCTACGAGAGGAGATTAGCTGGAAGAAAAGGAGGCTTATTGCTCAATTACGAGTTAGCTCTCATCGGTTACAGATTGAAGTGGGTCGTGAGAATCGAGAGCCAAGGGAACTTCGTTTCTGCCCTTGTTGTCAAGGAGGTCAGGTGGAGGATGAACGCCATGCTATGTTGGAGTGTCCTGCATTTGATCATGTCCGGTTTCAACACAAAATATCTGGAAGATCTCTGCATGAGCTCTTTGAGATGCATCCAACAGAGATAGGTGCATATCTTCAGGATTACTGGAACTCTAGAGAAGAATTACTAGAACTCTTTGAGGTTGCTGAGGAATTTGAGGCATAAGGATTCTTTAGCTAGACAAAAACATTTGAAAATCAAACAGAAAAATAGTCCATGTTACTTTGTTTCACCCATGGACCTGAGGGTCTTTTTTGGCATGATATTGATTAAATTAAATTAAAATAAGTCCTTTTAATGAGACATTCAGACAAACGAGGTTGTATTGAAGTGTTTTCTAATTTTTTGCTATATTAGAGATTAATAAGCGATTAAATAAGCCATTTTAACTCATTTTACAGCGACATCTTCGGACAAGTAAGATTTTCTACTTTTAGTGGATGTTGTTGGCCTTCCACTATACTAATTGTGGTCGTCTTCTTTTTCTTCTTCATACGTTTTTCTCTTAAGACTTTTTTTTTGGCACGGCTTGTAAGTTCAACTATGACTTGACATCCTTTGCATGTGAGTGGGGACGAAGTGGCCAACTAGGGTGGTGGAATATAAATCTCATGTGTAAAATGATGGCACATGGAACACCAAGACTAAAAAGACAAGAGGCATGGAATATAAATCTCAGGTGCAAAATGATGGCACATGGGATACAAAGACTTAGAAGGCAAACAACATTAAGTAAAATAATGCATCAACATTGAACGGTTGAAAATAAAGTTATCCTTAATGTGGTGATGTGCTGCAATCCTAATGGATGTTGATTCCAACTCAGAGAATCTCTAATATGGTGATGTGGCGCTCTAATGTGGTGATCTAATGTGTTGATGTGGTGCTCTAATGTGGTGATGTGGCACAATCCTAACGACTGGTGATTCCATCCTCGAGAATCTGAAACATGGAATGTGGATAGTCAGGGCTAGGAATTAGTGGCCCACCCAACTGGGAAAAATGCCGCCTCGCATTTATATTAACGGATTTCCGGATTTTTTGAAGCCTATTTTCCGGATTTCTTCGGATTTTTATTTGAAGCCTATTTTTTGGATTTTTTTGCAAAAATAGCGGGAAAATTGGCGAAAATTGTTTTTTCGAATCGGATATTTTTAAGAATAGCTGGATCTTTCGGGTCCAAACCCCTATTTTCGAACCATGTGGATAGTTGAGACATTGTAAAGATATAAAACTGCAAGCCTTGTGGAGAGTCTCAAAAAGAACATAATGAGCCTGCCCCATGTGGAACTATATGGGACAACGGTTTTTTATAAAACCAGTTCCATCTCCTTTTCTACATAACTGTCAGACTAGCTCCATATTCAAGGTGGATTGACAGAGAAAGTTTTCAGGCCATATGAAAAGACAGACAAGAGATCATGGTCTCATTTTTTATGGCTTATTTAGCTTTCAGAATTGACCAGAGGCCTAGCACCAATGCATGAGATTGTACTGTTTTATGTATCATTATACTGGTTCACGAAACTCATCTGACTGATCTGTGAATAGATATAAGAACCCATAGCCAGATCTCAATATCAACATGAACTCAGATCAGGCATTGCCAGATCTCAAACTACAAAAATGAGCTCAGATTCAGTGGATAATACAAACAAAATGGACGAAGAATATATGCATAAACATGAACCCAAATCAGTTGAGTAATACAAATGAAATGGACGAATATATGAATATAACCATAACAAGGTATTACAATGTGTAGAACAAGAAGTTCTATCTATGATGAAGAAAGCTCACGTAATTCCGACAGCTTCCGTTGCAAATGATAAGGAAGATGAAAGGACCGGAGCTTTGTGACAAAATCAGGTCTTATTTTTGCAGGTAAGTACTGTGAGAACGGATCAAGGGCATTTGTTACCCCCTCTTGCGTTTCGCATGCTGGCATAGCAGGGGCATGCCTGTTTGTGGCCGTATGTGCCAGGAGGCACGCATAAGCACTTCTGGCAGCACAGATTGCAGTACTTGATGCAGGGTTTGTGCTTTGACGCCAAACTACACCTATAATCACAGGCCGCCCCACAATCTGCTCACGCAATGCAAAAAACTTGATTATTATTATGTCCTATACCTTGCTTATCGAATAACATGTATTTTCCGGCATTTCCATGCCGGATTTGAAAGAAAAGATTATAGATCTTGACTTACTCTGTGGATTCAAGGTCCTCGCTCGCAATACCTAATAACAGGAAAAATGTGCGTCAGATTCAAACAAGATCTGCTGTTTCTCTGTACCAAATACCTTACAGAATCATCTTTTCTTGCACTGCAAAAAATGTAGAAGTAATGCACTTACCTGGGCTGACTTCTCGCTGGCATTTACGTCTGAGCTCGCCACAACCTGAAAACAAAGCAATAAAACGATAAATATGCTTGAATTTCCGTAAAAAGAGATGATCTCTAACTAAGCATCAAATGCGGCAATGCGGGAAGATCAGAAAGAGATCTAATGACCAGAACGTAAAGAGGCGAAAAAAGAAGCAAAAGAATGGAAGCATTGAGGTATTACCATGGCAAGCAATAGGGCAGCTAACAGAAAGAAGAAAAGCTTCCCGGCCATGGCTAGATTCGACGGATTAGGAGCAAAATGCGCGAAAAGGAAATGCTCTGTTCTGTTGAGTTTAGGTGCCGAGGCAAGAGGGGCTTATATGTTAAGTTTGAAGGCTGGAGATGTCCTAAGCGGCGCCGCTCGCTTTCGGCGGCGGCGCCGCTTGTGCCTCATGTGAGAGTGAACACTTATCTCATACATGGTCTCGTGAGCACATTGTATAAGGGGAAGTTCTCTTGGACTTTTTCTGGCCTGGAAAGGGGGCCGAAGTGCGGGGCGCGAAGGCCCCTCTAAGAGGCCAGAAAAAACTTCCGGCCCGCACGTCGGCCCCCTTGACAGGCCAAAAAAAGCCCAAGGGGACTTCCACATAAGGGAAAGTTCGGTTGGCCTGGTTGCCACGTGAACGGTGGAGATAGTATGTATTGCAAACCAAAAACCAGAATGCAGACCAAAATGTTTGAACGAAGCAGCAACGGCAGGAGATACTCTAAAAAAGAATGCTTGACATGTGTCACGAGGAGATTGGCTCTTAAGGTTGAAAAGAGCCTAACCGTACTTTCCGTATACAAAAATTTCACGCAGCCCTAATTCCCGATTGGAATCTTGGCCCACGCACGGAGGCCGAGTTGACATCTCGGAATCAGGACTGCATGAAGTTTAGTGTAACGTTAGATAAGGTAGGCATTCTGCGCTTAGGGGGCTCTCCCATGGGCTAATATTAAACCTCGAGGTTTTCACCAAGGCAGGATCAACAAGCATCGATATATATTCCAACGGACTCATGTTTCAAACCTGGATGAAAAGCAATGGATCCCTTTTTCTTAACGCTCAGGTCTCAGACTTGAATTGGTCTTTAGGCTTATATTTTTGATCTATGCATCATTTGAGTCGGATTTGACAAAGGTTCCCTTCAGGTCTAGTAGATTTGTCTAGCAGACTTATGGGAGCACAAAAACCTGTAGGTCCCGGACATGGTTGCCCTTAAGACCAAATCTGTGTAAGCATAATTTATAAGGTCGGGCGAATCATACATTAACAAGATTAGTTATGCTGGAGAATGTTTTCTAGATATGAATAGTTTCCATAGAAATCTAGGCGAATCATGGCCAATGTTATTTAAGTGTTTTTTTTTCCAAGTGCAAGTACAATTTATATAAGGAAATTTTGTTCACTCATAGCTTGTCAAGTGCAAAAATACATTAAAAACCTACCTATTAAAAGAAAGGTATGTAAAAAAATGCAAACCAAAGTGGTCAAGGACAACGTTTCACTAATTCTTCTTTAGAAGTCTAAATTGTATTACAATAGCTTACAAAAATAGCTCTTAAAATTACCATATGTACCTGAATCGATATAGTGAGTAGATTAGGTTATGCAGTAACCTAGAATATCAGACGATTCCTTGAGAATCTTCTAGAAGGAGGATAGAATATAAGGCGAATCCACGATTGTGCCACTTAGTGGACGTGGCAAATTTTCAAGTGGAGTGAGATTTGTTTGTAGAAAAGTTGGTTAATTTTATTTTTTCCATCCATAATGGATCCTACTAAACCATAGTTTGTAACTTTTTAATTTCTTAAGAAAATAGCATTTTGGCGAAGTTTCGTCCTTAAGGGCTACCTTGGTCTCGGGCTCCAGACTAGACCCCTTTACGGGGAACTCCCCTTCGACTAGGTAAAATTGATCAAGAGATGAAGAAAAATGCGAAGAATATGAAGCAAAATTCACGCACATATTCTGAAATCGATAAATTCGTGGTTTGAGTGTATGGCACGTGGCAAAGCGACAATGAATGAAACATCAGAAATAGATCATGCATTATTACTACAAGAAATTTATCGCGACGGCTAAGGCCACCATGGATATTTCTTTTGTTCAACTCGTTGCAAATTGTATGAGGCCAAAGCATCTCAGTTCTGGACATACGAAAATCGAACTAACTGTGTCTAAGTTTGAAGAATTTTAACCACTCTAGTTGCCACTCAAAAACTATCATAAAACATGATATGTTTACCTCATCATAGCTTTCACATGATTTCTTATCAATTGTTGCATGAATTGTCAAATATTCTAAAGGTGCAAGCAATGAGCTTTCACATACTTCCTTGTCAATTGTTGCATGAATGGTCAAATATTTTAAAGGTGCAAGCAAGTATTAATTTTTAAACATGACGCGAGAAAAAACTTGTAGAAACCAAAATACTTTCAGGGATCCAAAAAATGATAATGTAACATCCTTAATCCTCAGGACAACCTGCCATAGCTCCGTCTTCTTTTGAAATGCTTCAAACGAACACCAACTTTAATATGTTATCCACTACAAAATGGATCTGTTATCCCTTGCAAGTTCTCGCCATGAAGAATGTCATGATCGCCAGAAAGAGGACCGGAAGAGGAGGGGGAAGTAAGACCGGAGACTTGTCTGCGCCCTTCACAAGTTGTGGTATTAGTATGTAGAGGTGTTGGTTCCAGAAGTGGCTCAACACCTTCTGGTAAAGTGAAGTCTTCGCCATCATCTTCTTCCTCATCAACTAGTTTTTTTGTGTCTCCAATCCGGCTTATAACCTGAGATTGGATGAAGCAACGGGAGGGGCTTACATAATATCCATCAAGAAGCTACACCATAGCTTTCCAAGAAGCTCCACCAAGAAGCTGTACAACAGGATGTTCAAAAACTAAGATGTGTATCAAATTTCAAAATTCAAACATGGGCCAGAAGAAAAAGCGGGGTACAAGAAAGACATTAAAAAATATTAATGTTCGAAAATGGAGAGCTTTGAGATAAGGTCATATAGGGTAAGTCTTGAAGTTGTTATATTGTTTATATGGTGTCATATATAAGTTGTAAGGTTAAGTCATTTATAAGTTGGGTATTATAAACTATTTATAAGTTATTATATATTGTTTACATGGTCCATTAGGCATTAGTCTGCATCTAGCTAATATTATATGGAGGTGACACCCACCTAAAAGTACTTGAGAGTGGAGTTTTCTTCAACACTATGTTGGAACACTTCCATCCGATTGTGGCTGGAAAGCGCTCTATACAATGCAGAACAACAGCCATAGAGCAAAACTCTAGGATTGGGGCCATCAGGCACATATGTTCAGGGTATTGGTGGAGCCCATTCTTCTGTATGGGGTCAAAGCTTGGAGCCCTGTGGTCCCTTGCTACTTCGAATGAACTAGAGTAGGTGCAGAAAGCCTTGTTGGCATGCGCACTCGAAGTGAAATCCACGGTCCCATATCAAATCCTACTGCAAGAGACAGGTTTTTTACCTCTTCAGAGGGCAGCTCTTGATAGACACATTGTCTATTTCAAGAAGATGGTCAGTATGGAGGATGCTCGTCTCTTGAACCTGGCTTACACCGTGGCAATGGGACCGTAGCGCTTCAAAGCCTGTTGGAAGGATGAGAGAGCTCAATGGCTAGCCAGATGGAATGTACAGGAGCACATGTGCATACAGGTGGAAACGGAGACAGCCTGAGGCATTACCTTGATGCTTGTTTCCTCAACAAGCTTTGGGATCCTAGGGCCGTGGTCCAGCATGTCAAAATAGCACATTACAAGCACCATAAGAATCCCACGCTGAGACGAGGCCTACAGCACTATCTGCATTCACATCTGCATATGAAAAAGCGCATGCTCATCGCCTCCATTTGCACAGTTGCCCACCATCTTCGAATTGAGAGAAGCAGATGGATTAGGGAGAGACACTAGGACAGGCATTTTAGTGCTGCCAGGTGGGAGCCGTTGAGGATGAATGTTACACTTTCTAGAGCTGCCCGATGTATAATCAAATCCGGACACACTATGCTCTGTTGATCAGGCCCGACGAGACGTTACATATGATATTTAGCACAGCTTCAGTGCGATCACTAGGATCATACATTCAGGTGGGGGTCTTTAATCCAGGTAATAATACGCCTGATGCGCTCTTGCATTGGGTCCCATAGGCCGATTGCAGAGAATAAATTACCAATCATATATTTTTTTATTAGCCGTAATGATTTTAGCTAAACTTGCCCAAAAATAATCCCAAAACTTTATGTGGTTTAGCTAAATTAAAACTTATAAATTTTTCCTCCCAAACTTTCTAAGGTTTAGCTAAACTAACTCAAAATTCATCCTAAAAATTCCTGTGGCGAGTATGGGTTCTTGGTGCCTTCACGGCTAGGGCGGCAGCGGAGATAAGGGGTCGCCCTCTTTTTTCTGTTCTCGGCACTGCAGTGACACCAAATTCGTCCAAGATCTTGTTCCTGGCTGCTAGCAGGAGTTTTGGTTTCTTAAACAGTCCAGATTGCGCTTCTATCAGGCTGCTAATTGGTAATTCTTAGATCTTCTTCATGGCGGTCTCTTCAGCCCAAACGATTTTTTCACTAACGTGGACTTATTCTGATGCATCCACTTTGGGTAAGCATAGTGATTTTCATGAATTTAGCAAAGGCATGGAACATTTCTGATAGGTTTCCAGCAACCCAAGACTCTTGTCTCTTGGTTATTCCATCTGTACATGTGATCTAAGGATGAGCCATATCTTGCATAATAGTTTCTTCCTTTGTTTTTATGGATAGGCACACTGAAACGGCGCAGATGCCTATAAGGTAGAATTAAATCGAAGCAGGCTATGAGGGAAGATCAAAGTTTCAGTTTTATTGGCAGTTTAAATATTTCTTACAAGTCTATTATGCTGGAAGCTTTTCCCCTACTCTTGCTCTTTCTTGCTAGCAGAAAGATCAGAAGCCCATAGAGAACCCATTTGACTCGGTCGATTATGAGCATAACATTTACAATACCTTATTCCTGACCCTTTTCCTGCCATTTAACAATAATCCAACGACCAAACTTGCCGCATAAGGACATTGTAATCACGACCCAGAATGGAAGCCAACTTTTGTACATCTCCTCTCCTACATTTGTGTTCTTGAAGGCAACAAAAATCCATAGAAAATTTGGATCATAGAGAGACAGTCTGCTTCTTTTACTTGGGAAAGAAGCATGCCCCGAACATTCCACGACACAATATTCATAATACTGAATTGGGATGTTCCACTTCCATACTTACTACCTGCGTGTCTATCACTTCATCCCCATCATATTCTCCTGGGACATCTGCCCAACAAGTTCTTGTAAGTGGTAAGGCGGAGCCTCCTCTCTGTTCCACCCTTCCATTGTGCACTGTAATCATTGGCGGAGAAAAGCCTCCTCTCTGCTCCATCCTCCCCATATATTGTGCAGCTCCACCATGAGTCTCTATTGGTGTGAGAGCCCCCGCTCTACTCTACCCTCCCATATGCCTCTTCTGTGGAAGTGACAGCCTGATTTGCATAGTGAACATGTTTGTTTCTTGCGGCTTCTTTCAAGCCGACTTTAGTCCATCCCGCCTGAACTCTTTCTTGCCGCTCTTATTCCAGTTGAATCGAGTGTAATTTGGCTATAGCAGCATCATCAAAAAGAGGGTCATGGGTCTCTATAGGAGGGGAAGGAGCAACAGAAGCCCGATTTGTTGTATTTGCATCAGACATGGGTTAAGAAGGAAGAGATGCGGGTTGTGTAATAGTATTGGGGATAGGAGTAGGAGGTGTGGCAGTAGAAGGTATGGCATGTGGTGGACAATGACAAGACGATACCTCTTAGCTCGACACCTTGCAAACATTGCTAGCGAAGGAAATAAGAGAGCAAGCTGAGGACCATTAAGCAATTTCAAGTCAAACTTAACAAACATCGGGCCACTTTTAATCACAACAGATTCTAGCATTTCATGGCCAAGGGGAAGTGACACACAGATCTTTGCCCCACCAACAATGGAGTGGGCCAAATAGGTGCCCAAACCATTAGCAATGTTAATGAGGAACACGAGACCAACAAATCAGGAGGAAGATTAGAAATTGAGAACCAGTAAGGCATTTTAAAGCATTGAGCACGTTGGGATTAAAACCTGGGGAATAAGACTGGTACAATATATAATCGCTCTACATGGGATCAACCCCTCGTGCCACCAACTGATCTGCTACAACAGCATCACAAAAAACAATCAGAAAAAAGTTTTTATCCAACATTTTCAATGTGCGATAGCTAGGAAGTCCAATTCTTCGAAGATGACCTATTAACCAGTATCCAAGGTTTCTAACATCCAGATAGACACCAGTATACCGACCCACTACTCCAAATGACATCAAATTACCAATGCACATCTTATAAAGATCATGATCAATTTCTACCACATGATATCCAGAAGCCTTAAGGGTGTCTCTACATACCTCAGCTTCATAGAACACCTCCAGTGGTGGTAATGTAAAATCAAGCTGAGCCTCACATGCTAAAAGCTCTCTCAATAAGGAACCAATATCTCTCTTATTTTCTTGAATCATCAAGTCAATAGCACCTAAAACACGGGAAGAAGAAATACCAGAGGACAGATCTTTCTTAATCCAATCACTAAAACATTCCCTAGTTACTCGAGTTACTAAATTGCCAGATCTCCATGGTAATGCAGGAGCTGGAGCCACAGCTGTGGATGCTGGGGGGCCTAGAAGCACCACACATTGAACTCTATTTTCAGGAGCAACAACAGGAGACAAAGAAGTATTAGGCACATCTGCTCGATTACCATTGGAGGGAACAGCTCGAGCTGGCAATTGAGAAAAATCACTGTGAGAGAAATCCATACCTTCTCGCATCAAGCTTTCTTTCACCAGAGGGTGTTCTCACTGTACCAAACTAGCTCCTTGAGACTTCTTCGCTATCGAGGACTTAAGGGCCCTTGAGAAAAAGATAGAGAAGATACTGCCCTCGTCACCATTGAGGAGGAGGTGGCCGAAAGTTATCAGACCAGATCCGGCTGCCTTGTGCAAAAAGCAACCTACCAAAACAGACATTGATGGAAAGCCCTCTGCAAAAGCTTTCTAACGAGCCCAAGCATGCCAAAAAGCAAGCTCGATGCAGAAGTTATGGCCAAAAAGGAGAATCTGCCCTATCTCGCGACCGGCCCATCAGAGCGCCCGTGGCAAATATAGTCCAACACGTGCATCTTTGACTGCATATACATCCATTAATCCACATTTTTGTCCCTTCACAACACTTGATAATGATCCAGCAACAAAATATATCAACTTGAGAATATGAGTATTATATCATGCCTCTATGTTGTAAAGACCCCAAATTTTGCTGAGTTTGCAACTATAAGGATGTTATATTGCCTACCAACTGCATAAGCAACCTTTTACACATCATCCTTCATGCACTTATGATCTTGTAAAAACAAAAGCTGAACTCAATCTTGCAAGAGACACTCTTTTAGTAAGGGAAGAAGCAACACACAGAACATTCCAAAAAATCAACTTCATGGTGCAGGGGGATTTGATTGCTAATCTTCCAATTCCATGGTGTCAACATTAGCATGCACACATCCACTTGATTTACCCAGTGTTGCAGGAGGTGTTTAACAATGGTGGCCAATGTGGGCTCAACAGGAGAAAAATACTCAACAATGGGAGTAAAAATATCGGGTTCGCAGACAATTCTTTCCATACAAGGGATGAACCACCTAGTTCATGATGCTTGCGTCGTTCTTATTTTTGAACAATCAGCAGAAAGACTATTTTGTGGCACATAAGATATACCAAGACGTAAGAAAGGATGGGAGGAAGATGGAGCACCAGGAGCACTAGAGCTAGAAATAGACCGAAACAATGCATATAATTTGAATTTGTACAACATGATATTCTAATGTTCAAGAGGTTAGTATGACAGGAAATCTTGGTGTTTGCCAGCACAAACGATAGTGCAAGCCCTTTTTTACTCGAGCATGATGAGTTTGTCAGCTTCAAGTGGTTGTGGCTTCAAGGCCTTTTTCATTGCAATCTGAATAGCCAGCATGTGTTATTAACAGTCCATTCCAGTGCCTGGGAAAGTTTGGCAGAAAGAGCTTTCTATTTGGCTTCTGCATGAATCATCTGGTCCATTTGGAAAAGGAGGAATCTTCTCATATTCAAAGGTCATGTTTTTTCTGATGTGCAAGTTATTATTAAGGCCCAACAACGAAATGTCAAAGCATTTAGATGCTCATCAACTGCTAATAAGGTGAATGGCCGTATTTGGGAGCACTACCTTCACATTCACACTTACTCATGAGCTTTTTGTTCTTCTTTACTTCTTTAGAGGTTGCATTTGAATGGGACGAATTTTGCTCTAGTTGTCATTTTCTCCACTGGCTTTCTAGTCCGCATTGTGGTTTGTTGATAGTTTTCTTTATTAATAAAGGTGTAGGTCCTTCAAAAATGAAGAAAAATACATAAATTGACGAGCCATCCGAGTATGAATTTCTCTCTAGATCTTATGTGTTTTATGCAAAATTCCACTATTTGTTCTAGTGATAGCTGAAGAATTTATATTTTTTGGAGATATTATACAAAGTTCCATTAGAATTTTAACAAAAAACAATAGTTGTAATTGCATGTTTTGAGATTGCCCGGATGATCATAAAAGTTGTGGTAGTCAGCGTTAAGAGAAGCAATGGCCGCCATCGATCAGCGTTGGGGGTCGTTAGGGCAAAATTCGACCGTAAAGTGCCACAGGCACACATACCCAGACCCATTTAATCCGATCATAGCCATTCTCTAAATGCCTCTAAGGGGATGCTAGAAGCTACGACAAGCTTTCCTGATCGTTAGCTAGAATGCTTATTTAGTCAGTATTCTATATTTTCAGCAATCTCCGGTGATTATTTGTTTGTCATTCGGGCCTCTCGTGCCCATTTTGGTTTATCTAATTACAGGAACAAAGGCATTTTTGTGAGAACAGGATGGACTTCTTGCTCGGAACGGAAGTCTAAGCTAAGATGCGCATAGAGAGAAACCAAAGAACACTGATGTGATGCCTTCAGAGATGCACAGTGAGGAGGAAAATTCGAGAAAAAACCTCCAAAGAGTTGCAATGACTCCAGTGCAAGAACTGAACTTTGCAGATAGAGGGATCGCCAAACAAAGAGCCAGGTTTCTTTCTTTTTTTGCATGCTTTCAGTATGGTCACAGAACATCAACGTTGTGCTTTCTGGGATTTATTGTAGAAGCTAGACTCTCCATTAACATTTTTTGAATCACAGCTCCGTAAATGGATTTAAGGGCAACTCACAGTGCGCAAGCTCATTTTTTCTTTTAGTTTGGTGCTTGTATTTCTTTGATTTGCATGTCTTATGCGATTACAAAGTACTTAATGTAAGAGCACGAGCTGCTATAAAGTTTGTTTTCTAATTTGGATTTTAAAATTGGTTTAGTACTTAGGTCACAGAGCTATTTCTGTACAAGTTGTAAGATTAACTACACATTATTGAGAAACTGAACTATGATAAAGCAATAGTTTCAGTATTTTTGGTAGATTCTTGAATGTATACGTGAACTTTGCGATTTGAAGATGTTCACGACAATAATTGTAAATGTAGGGGAACAAATATTTGAGTGGTTCAACATGATAGATTCAAGGTGACATCACATACAAACCTAAAAACGACGATTTCCATGTGCCCTCACATAACCAAGTATGATAGAACATCTTGACTCATGTAGTTATGTGTTATCATTGCAGTGAGATCTTAGATCTTCAATTTGCAGGCAAGAAGTTCAGTAGTGGTGCTACCTTCCAACACCAAAAACCAGGAGGTGAAATGACTCATTTCTAACTATCGCATAAAAATCTGTTAGGTTTAATTCTGCCTTGTCCGCCAATGAAGTGTTTACATGTGGCAGGTTTTCTTTTCCGACGCTTTATTATGTGGCATTCCTTCATTTACTCAACATTCCATTAGATTTACCTGACATTCCGCTTATTTTACCTGCCATTCTGCCCGCGAAATTAAACCTATCACTTTTTCACTATTGACGAAAGCTTGTTTAGATGACATTCTGCTGCGAAAGCACTGCCGGCAGTGCTTCCACGGCAGAATGTCATCTAAACATGCTTTCTTATATACGGAAAGAACATATCTACATGAGTGCAATGATAACACATATCTAGGTTTTTGTGAGCAATTTGTTATAATGTGTTTGGTACTCAAGGTTTGTTACGTCTCAAACAATTGGGGGATTTGTACCCAATTTCAAACAAACACATATCTCAAAAAATTGTACCCAATTAGAATAGAAAACGAAGAGGAAGGAAGGAAGGAAGAATATTTTAATGTCGCACCACAAAGGCAGCGTCCCAAGGACATGCGACCACAAGAACAA
>JAANSK020224860.1:0-14267 GCA_011763485.2 Isoetes engelmannii
TGGTTTTACAGGGCATACAACCCCCCTCCCCATCAATTACCAAGCGTAATGCATAGTTGGGGTGCAATTACGTTGAAATAGAGTAGCTTACAATTACTAGTTTACATAAAATATCATTCCATGCTATAATTTACATGTAATTAGGGAGTAATTGCACCCAACCATGCATTACAGTTGTATTTATTGTAACATTGAATCAACAATGTTGCACATACTTTTTATAAGTTATTTATTCGCTGTGCAAAATTTTCAATCAACTTTTTGAAAGATAGACTTCACTCAAGTATTCTTTTTACCCTAGTATTTGCCCGTAATTTGCAGTTAACTCCTTGTGTTTGGTGACTGCTTTCTATTTTGTGACAAAAGACTTGCCTCAGAATATATGAAATCTGAAGCCAAGCAGAAAAACACTATCTCTTGTAACCTACCTCTTGGTGAAAAAATTGCAGGCCATAACGGGGCAAGAGAACTTTTGGAAAGGACTCTAAGAATGTTTCATTCTCTAAGAGAAGGATATATGCAGGAGAAAGTTTCAAGACTAGACTTTTTGTGTGTTTGTGAAGCAAAAGAACGTGGGTCTGGGTAAATACTAAGAAATGGCTAACTAACATGTTTTATAACTCAACTTAGTCTTTTAATATGCCCTGTGGTTTCCCTGTTTCATCTGGACCAATAAACATCTCTATTTTTGAAACATCTCTATTTTTCAGCTAGTGTCAACATCATGGAAGTCTCTTTTCCCTTTCATTTGAAGTTTGTGTCTTTCTGGTTGCTCGAAGGGCAATCTCAAGACTGGAGATGAGCAAAATGGTATATGCTCGAAATATGTCAAATAGAGGGTGTAGATGAAGGATGCAAGTGAATGGAGGGCTGAGATTGAGTTGGACCTCCTTCCAACTTGAAACCTTATTTTCATCTGAAAAGCATATTACACCCAGAGTTGTTGTGCAAAGTAACTGGGAGATGAGAGCTCCTACTAACATGGAGGATGTCATAGGTTCGGATAATAAGAGACGAGCGGATTCTTCCAAGTTGAGAAGACAGATGTGGCTCTGCACAAGGATGGCAGACACAAATCGAGAAACAGTTTCTCTTGTTTGCCCTAGATTGATGAGGCGTTCGAATGCAATTGTGTTTCTTGCAATGGAGCACCGTGAAGTTTAATTATTTTGCTGAGAGAAGCAGTTCTATATCTATCGGACCCAAACCTTCTATCAGGCATGTGTTTTATCGATGGTGTGATATAGAGTATTGCTTGCTTGGAATGTGGGGATTGTTGCATGATTGTACCCTTGTAAGCAAAATCCTGTTAAATGTATGTTGTTCTATGTTTTTCCAAAAGAGTTTTTAAGAGCGGAATTGGTGGTTTTATGATGGCATATCAGCAATTTCATCACAAGGCCAGGTTGAGTTTTCCTGCATTTTAAATTGAAGGCTCTCTTATATATATTAATATCTATAAATAATACAAAAACTTTTTTCAAGGGAAGTGTAATCCTGCAACTTATAAAATCAGAATACCATAATTAAGATGGTATAATCTTGAACTGAAAAAAGGCCGAGTGTTCTAAAAGGCCGAGTGTTTTAAACTGTCTAATGTTGAGGAAGTTTCAGAAAATTCATCAACTAGTAATGAGCTCTAGACTTCAGATTCCTGTCTTTCCTGGCTTTGCCTTTAACTGCGTCATAAAATGTGCAGTAGACACATATGCAGAATTTGGCCTTGGCTATGTTGAGTCTGCCTTTTGCATCCTTAACGCAGCAAATTAGTTCTCTCCTGATGTTATAGTTTTGATCATAGCAACAACCGCATCCACAATTCTCCTCATGTCGGTCAACCATGGCTGCTCCAAAGAATTTAGTCCACTCAGAATTGGACTCTATATTCATCATCCTCCATTTGAGTTTTCTGATGAGCATGAAGAGGGCGTCTGGAAGAAAAGAAAAAGTAGTGATACTGTCTCCCAAAAGGTCCTATGTCTTTTTAAAGAATTATACAGAAAGTCCATCAGATCCTGGAGTTTTGCCATTATCCATATCCTTGACCACCTGCGAAAGTTCACCATTCTCAAAAGGCCTGGTTAGAAAATAGTTCTGATTATCAGAGACTTTTTGTTGGAGAGTAATAAAATCATTCATACTGTTACTTGGGGAGTCCCCATTGGTTCCCATAATGTCGATGAAATGGTCTGTTGCTGCTTCCTTGAGGTCATCATCCTTAGAAAGATTATATCCCCAACCATAATATCATAGATATGATTCTTTTTTGTTCTGGCCTTTGCTTTAATAAAGAAGTATTTAGAATTGCATCTCTCATCCTCCTTCATTTCTTTGACCTTTGCCTTGATTTTTCACCCTTTAGCAATTTTCAGTTCCTCGCTTTCAATTTGGAGCCTGATATCTTCTACCTGCTCGGGATTGGCTTGAGCAATTCTGCTTCTCAAGTTATCTAGGTAGGTAGTGTTCTTATAAAATATATGCTTGCCCCACTCTTTAAGCCAATTCTTGATCTGTTTTACCAAACTGATCCACTAGTCCATCCATCCCTCACTACTATTAGGCTTAAGATTCCTGTTCAAAATTTTTGTTTTGAAAATCCTCATGATCCAGAAGATCGGTGTTGAGCTTGAAGAAAGAATTCCTTTTCTTTACATTGGCCCTGCCCGTAATGTTTATTCTCTGAGGAAAATGATCAGAGAGGGTACCCTTCCAGATTCTCAACTCTGCTACTCATATTCCATAGATCTTCACTTAAATAGAATCTGTCATGGAGACAGCAGATGGGATCACCCATGTGATCAAACCAGCTATGACTCCAGGTTTAGTCCTAGCTAAGCTGAGGTTCTGAATGTTGAAAAGATTACTTCATGCACAACTTTCCTGCGGAAGAAGAGGTCTAAAATTTTTTCTTTTTATAAACTCGTCAGTGACCATATTAAAATCTCAAGTAATAACACATTCATCAAAATCTAAGTTACCTAAGTTCTGAGCAATCCTATTCCAAACTATAGATCTGTGGGTTATGGTAAGAATAGACATTAGTAAAGGCAATTTTACAGTCATAAACCTTACCAACCGGAGTCTGCCATCTACCATGGGTGTCATTTACCATTAAAATTTCCTCTAGAGCAATCCTCTGATTCCATGCAATGGCAATTCCTGCAGATGAGTCATTAGCACAAATAGACCAAACCTTGAAGTTAGGAGGCAAGGTGCTGGAAATAAACCTTTCATGATTGATATCATGGATCTTGTGCTCTTGGATAAATAAAATGTCAGGATTAAGGGATTGAAACAAACCTTTAAACGCTCCCTTTTGATTATACTATTAATACCTTGGAGATTCCAAGTGATCATTTTGAGGGAATTATTCATAACTAATATTTATACATACCCTTAGCAAACCTAGATTGGATGGCTGAATTCCTTGGGCTAACTCTTAAGGGCCTGAATATATTTTATTTTTCCCTCTTTCCCTTCTCTTGTAGCTTATTTGCTTTCATCCCAGTTCATCACATGTTTGAATGAAATTTTCCTCACAAATATCTGAGTCAACACTATCTGTATCATCATTATTGTTGTCAGGATAAATTTGAGGAATAGCTAAAGTTACAATACCTATGTTGACCTTCATAGAAAGATCAATATTTTTTATAGTGATGGTCCAGTCCTTGTTGATGGAGATATTGTCCTGCTTAATATCTCTTAATTGACTGCATTCTCCTTTTTCCCAATTCTGTTTTGGCCTCCATTCCTGTCTCATCTTAGGAAGATGGTTACCTGCTACAACCTCATTAATTTTATCTTTACCTTTATCAAGCTTGCTCTCCTTGAAATCAGGCCTCTTGGAGTAGTCGATCTTGAGGTTGAAAGAGGTGTCTTTAGAGAGCTTGACCTTGACTTCAGTCTTCCAGTCTGAGTCAATTCTCTTGGATATACAGACAGGAGGAAAATTTCTTTGGGGTATGCTAACGTCAATAATTTGGCCCAAATTCTCAGAAATGATCTTGAGGTGGGACTGGGTCCAAAGAGCAGGGGGGAGATTGAGATAGGAGACCCAGGTGAAGGTGGAGATAACACTAAAATCTCCTGAGATATACTAGGGAATCCACCTCATCAAACAGAAGCTATTATTAGCAATAGTTTCTAATTTCTTCTATAGAATATGGTCCACACTGTTATGGTCCCTGCAGAGAATTTGGAAAGTTCTGGTGCCCATTTTTAGAATAAAGAGAATAGGCGTCTTCTAGAACTTGGTGATCCAGAACTTAACTTCTCCCAGAGAAGGACATTTGCCCGGGAAATGAACAAGAAGACCTTTTTTATAATATAAATCAGAAGTTGAGTGGTCCTTAACAGTGGAAAGGTCAATATCACTGTTAGATTGAAAAACATTCTGCTGACACTTATCTTTATTAACAGACTCAGGAAAACAACAAGAAGCATCTTTTAACAGAATGTTTTTATAGGATAAAATATTTAGACCTTTTGTACTGCCACTTTTGCCGAACATTGGGATTCTGTTTCGAATGCGAATGTCCCCATAGTTTGATCTTGTATTGGTGTCCTTTAAATGAATCCGATAAGTCTCATACTTCTTGGACACTTCCTGTAAGGTGTTTCTGGCATCCTTTGATAATCTTTGTTTAAATTGTCTTCTATGAAATTCTATTACGTGGTCCTCTGCTTGTTCCCACCTTCGAATGAGTTTGACAGAAGCTTTCGAGTTCCATCCAAGATTGTCAAGATCCACTAAGATTTCCTTAATCCTTCCCATCATTTCGTTCATGGAACTTGATATTGTTTTTGAGGCTGCAGCAGTCCTCTTCAGAATGCCCCTGTTTGACCGAAATCAGCTTGTGAAGGTTTCTGTTCATTTCCTGCAGATATTTCAAAGTGTTCCACCCCCAATCTCTGCCATTCGCCCTTCCCGCCGAGTAATCATCCTCTCATTTTTGCATTTTTGCTTTTGTTGAGCAGATAAATCCATCCTCGGCTACATCCATGCAGAAAGAAGGCGACCTTTGTTGATCTTTGATAATTTCGAAACCTGTGTACAATTCGTTAAGTAGTTTCCATACTTGATCTTTTCTCTAATCGAATAAAAAAATATTGTTCCATTCTTCATCCTCCATTTTCTTAAGATTTTTCAGAGAGCTGTTACTCTGATAAGTCGGCCCTTACCTCAAAGCCTTTGGCAAGGCCATCTTTCCTCCTAATTTGTTTGACATTGTCTATCCTTTTTCGGCCATGGCTTGAAAGTTTTAATTTAGTTTGCTACTGCAAATTGCCAAACTATGATCTCTAGGTCCGGGAAGTATTGTGCAGGTCGAAGGTCGAAGAAAGTAGCCCAATACCACACAGGTTCTTCCCCAAACGTTGTAGGCATAGAAATTGTAAAGAGATTTCTTGTGAATCGTCCAAGGGCCAGATAACCGGTGTTGTGAGCCAAAACTCTTAAAAAGCACAGAACACTGAAATGGTGACGCCCAAAAGATTGCCTGCTAATTCCTATTTTAGAACCAGTCTGACTAATTATTGAATCTAATGTTGCTACTGTCACATCAAATTCCAGGGGGGATGATTGGAAATCCTAGGCCCTGGAGAATAGCCTCAAGCAAGGCCTTATCCATCAGGCGTAGTTTTTGCACATATCCCGAGACACGCGTTCGTCCGCCCAACTTTTATTTTCCGCACGCTGGTATTCATTTCAGTTTTTCTGCAATTTCAATAGCCAAAGACAACAAGTCTTGCATTTATGAGGACATTGGAACCTTTTGCATGCAGCATTGGCTGAAGGATGCAATTATTGCTTTGAATCTTGTGTAATTTTTTGCGCGAATGTACCAAGATGAAAGCATTGTCAGAGAGAAGGCAAGTGCATATTCTCTTTGTTGAAAGCCAATTGGAATTAAGGTTATTTATGTGCTACATATTCTAAACGAGGTGCACCCTGGACTACCTCGGTCGTTGGATACGTCAATTCTATGGCCTAGATCTTATGTTGGGGCCTCTGGACGCCTCTCGTTTCGATTATAGTGAATTATGATTGGGGGCACTATGATTTTGAAATATGAAATATGGGTTTTCCTAAATAGGAGGACTCGAACCTCTACCATAATAATTCAATGTCCTAATAAAAATACGTTGACCAAGACAACCAACGAGCTAATGTGATTATTTTTTCTTATAAATCTTTGTTTTTTTTTTTTTTAATACAAACCACTTTAATTGTTTTAGAAATATGGTCTATGGTTTCGACCATAGTCATTTATACATCAGTTTTAAATCTCCCTGGGATGAAATATGGGTTTTCCTAAGGTTTTGAAATCTGAAATAGGGGGACTCGAACCTCTACCATAATAATTTAATGTCCTAATAAAAATACGTTGACCAAGACAACCAACAATCTAATGTGATTATTTTTTCCATTAAATCTTTGTTTTTTTTTAAATACAAACCACTTTAATTGTTTTAGAAATATGGTCTATGGTTTCGACCATAGTCATTTATACATCGGTTTTAAATCCCCCTGGAACCCCCTGTTGTTTTGCTACATATTCAAGTGTCTAGATAATGCACACCAAGGTATTTAATAGAATGCATGAAAGAAACATATTTACATGGACTACAATTATGCAGGATACACCCAAAATGACCATCTCATTGAAGCTTTAAACCTTTTCCAACGAATGAAGCATGAACCGGACAGACATTGAACCAAATGAAGTGACCTTCGCTAGTGTTGTGAATGCATGTGGCATGATTGCAATCCTGCAATGTGGAAAGCATATACATGTGGCAATTCTTAAAACAAAATGCAAAATGGAAATATTTATTGGCAATGCCTTGATCGACATGTATGTCAAATGTAGCAGCAAAAGGATTTCTTTCAAATGTTTGGCATGCTACGACTAAGAGATACTGTATCTTGGAATGTGATGGTTGTAGGGTATACACATCATGGTAACGCAAAAGAGACTCTTAAGTTTTTAAAGCAAATGCTATGATTGTTGAATATGCTAGATATGATAGATGTGGGTTTTTACAGCATGATTGCCAGTTGTTTGACTGCCTACCTGTAAAAAAAATGTAATTTCGTGGAATGCTATGATATATGGATGCACTCAATGTGATACCAGATCAGATTCAATATATCATTCAGGGAAATGCAACTAGAAGTGATGTTTTCCTTCGTTTCACCGAATAGAAGGAAAACAAGGTTCTAGAACTGCGGAGATAGTTGGCATTTTAGTTATTTTTGTCCTTTTTCCTGCTAGCTCCCTATTTAGTTTCTTTCTCGTCCATTTCTTTCTCATCAGCTCTCGTTTCATCTCCTTCTGCTTTTTCCTATCGTTGGACTCCATCCCCCCACCCTTCTTCCATTTGTGAACTTTATGTGAGTAACTAACATCTTGTTGGAGGCTGAGTGTCTGGTTGAAGGCCTGTGTGCCTGGATGGAGGCCGGTGTGCCTGGTGAGGCCCTAGTGCCTGGATAGAGGCCGTTGTGCCTGGTTGGAGGCCCTCGTGCCTGGATAAGCCCGAGGGTCTTTTGGTTCTATGTTTGTGTATGACCAAAACCTGAGATGGTCACATACCTCAGTGTTTTGAATGCATGCACTAAGGTAGCACCTATAAGACTGGGGAAGTGCCTATATACAAGCACCTTGAAACCAGGACATGACATGGATATTGTTGTTGGCAATGCACTTATTAATATGTATATCAAATGTGGAAACATGAAAGAGGCCTCTCAAGTGTTTAATAGACTGCCAAACCAAAATGTAAGTTCATGGAGTTCTATACTTGCAGAATAATGTGAAGAAAAAAATGTAGTTAAACTTTTCTAGGAGATGCATCTCAAAGATGAAAAAATAGATACGGTTGGCTTGACAACCATTCTGTTTGCACGCAGTCATGCTTGCTTGCATATTGGATGAAGGCATTTATTATTTTGGCCTATTTATACAAGATTTGGTATTAGACGAACAATAGAACATTATGTCCATATAATTGATATCCTTAGCCGTACAGGTTATTTGGTTGAGGCAGAGGATAAAGAAGGGAAAAAATAGCACATGGCTAACGATGTCTTTCGAGAGTGTTTGGATCTCTTTGTTATCATATATATGGATGATATTTTGATCTATTCGGAAACCCTAGAAAAGCATGAAGAACATGTCCGAAGGTCCTTCAGAAGTTACGAGAACATGGGTTTTATGCCAAGTTGGAAAAGTATCAGTTCGAGCAAGATAATGTCAAGTTATTTGGGTATCACACCCCAAGGTGTCTCCATGCATCTCGAAAAGGTCAGCACTGTTTTGGAATGACCAACACCTTCCGTCTGAGATATTCGAAGTTTTTCCTACCTTTGACACGCTACATGTCAAACGATGTGCCTTTTGAATGGAGAGTGGAAGCAAAAATCGCTTCTGTGACCCTAAAGTATGCTTTTACTACGACACCAGTTTTTGCCCATGCGGATCCTTCGTGCCCATATGTTGTTGACGAAGATGCTTCTGATTTTTCTCTTGGTAGCATCCTGTCCCTGGGGAGGAGGGGGGGGGAGGGGGGTTGACCATGATTCCATTCGATCACCTACCACTCTCGAAAGTTCTAAGTTGCCGAGATCAACCATCTGATTTATGACAAGGAGTTGTTGGCGATACTTGACTCTTTCGAGGAGTGGACATGTTTTTCAGAAGGATCTCCTCATAAAGTCAGTCTATACGGATCGTTGAAATCTAGCATATTTTCAGTCTGCTCGGGTACTCAACTGTCGTCAGGCACGGTAGCACATTCAAGTATTATCACACATTGATTTCGTCCAGGACCTCTCCAAGGGAAGCTGGATGCCCTGTCTCGACGCTCCTACCATGAGCCTAAGCCTCATTTGATAAGCAATCACATGTTATGCTAGGGCCTAATCAGTTCCAGCTTATGACACCACTTTGTTCGAGAGGTCTCGTGATACAGCCTTGTTAGAGTCTGTTCAGGCATCGCTTCCCTTTGATCCATTGGCTCAAGATGTAAATTCACATCTTGGCTCATCATCAGCTTCTCGGCAAACCCGGTAGGATTATAAGCATTTTGATATTCGAGATGGACTTGTATTCCGCGATGAATTCCCGTATGTTCCTCATGGTGCTCCTCTTCTACAAGTTTTGCAGTCCTGGCATGATTCTCCCCTTGTCGGTCTCTTCGGGATTGCCAAGACTTCGGAACTCATTGCTCGAGATTATTAGTGGCCAGGTTTCGACACACAGTCAAGGCCTCAGTACTCTCATACGATACTTGTTGTCGAGCAAAAGCTCCCAAGCACCTTCCACATGGCCTGCTTCAGCCTTTACCAGTTCCAGGCGGTCCTTGGGAGAGCATTTTAATGGATTTTATTGGCGAGCTCCTATCTTCCCAGGGTCGTGACTCCATCCTTGTTATCGGCGACCGCTTTTCCAAGATGGCGCATTTTATACCTTGCAGCAACGCCATCTCCAGCGAAGCCACATCTGACCTCGTGCTTCGAGAGGTGGTTTGACTCCATGGCTTGCCGGATACCATTGTAAGTGATCAGGGTCCCTAGTTTGTTGTCGGTTTCTGGACGTGTCTTCTACAACTCTTGCATGTGAAATGTTCGCTTTCTTCGGGACACCACCTTGAGACCAATGGGCAAGTAGAATGCACTAACCAGACTCTTAGGAGTATTTGCGATGCTTCATCAATTATCAACATGATGAATGGGTTGATTGGCTGCCCATGGCAGAATTCGCTTATAAGTAATTTTGCCTCTACACGCCAGCCACTGTTCTTTCTGAATTTTGGTACCCATCCTTGATGGTCTTTCGTTGCCCCAGGATATGTCGTTGTCAATCCCAGTGCCGAGGCCAACTCGAGAAACTCCGCATGCTCCAAGAGGACCTTCAACACCTTCAAGAGGTCCAAGCACGTTATCGTTTTCATGCTGATCAGCAACGTCAAGATGCCCCACATAGTTGCTGACCTTGTTTGGCTCTTGCGTCGGGACCTACCGATAGCTCACCCTTGTAACAAGCTCGACTACTGGTGCTTGGGCCCGTACGGATCAGTAACCAAGTTGGGAATGCTGTTTTTTGTTTGGAGCTTCCGCCCTCAGTTCGGCTTCACCTAGTGTTCCATGTCTCTATGTTATAACCCTATGCGGTGAATCCCTATGCATGGTTTTTGGGTATGCAAGGTGTCCTATGCAAGGTTTTTGGGTAGAACGTACTTTAAATGGCACGTGTAGGTATTTAAATGAAAGGTCTTGGTGAGCATTTTATAATGTTTATAATGATGTCCGTACGGTAGCCATATGCTTGCCGTACAATTATATTTTTTGTTTAATGGGAAAATAACAAAACCGACAGAACGAAATTTTCCCATCATAGGTTTGCAGAAAAAATGAACGCTGGGCAGACGAACGCGTACCTCGGGATACGTGCAAAAACAAGGTTTGATGGATGAGGCCTTGCTTGGGGCTATTCTCCAGAGCCTAGGATTCCCAATCATCCCCCTGGAATTTGATGTGACAGTAGCAGCATTAGATTCAATAATTAGTCGGACGTACAATTCTGGTTCTAGAATAGGATTTAGCAGGCAGTCTTTTGGGAGTCACCACTTTACTGTTCTGTGCTTTGATAGAGTCGGACCTTTAAGAGTTTCGGCTCACCATTCCGGTTACTTGGCTCTTGGACGATTCACTAGGAATCTTTTTGCAATTTTTGTGCCAACAAGATTTGGGCAAGAACCTGTGCGGTATTGGGCTACTTTCTTTGATCTTCGACCTGCACAATATTTCCCGGACCTAGAAATCATAGTTTGGCGATTCGCAGCAGCAAACTAAGTTCTATAAACCATGGCCGGAAAAGGATGGACAAGTTCAAGTAAATCTGGAGGAAAGATGGCTTTGCCAAAGGCTTTGAGGCAAGGACCAACCTATCAGAGCAACAATACTTTGAAAAACCTCAAAAAATGTAGAGGATGATGAATGGAACAATATCTTTTTGCTGGATCAGAGAAAGGATCAGGTATGGAAATTACTTAAAGAACTATATACAGGGTTCGAGATCATTAGAGATCAACAAAGGGCGGCTTCCTTCTGCATGGATGTAGCCGAGGATGGTTCTATTAACATAACAAAGGCAAAGATGCAGAAATTAGAAGATGATTACTCGATGGGGAGAGCAAATGATAGAGATCAGGGATGGAATATTTTGGAATATCTGCGGGAAATGGACAGAAACCTTCATAAACTGATATCGGCCAAACAGGGGCATTCTCAAGAGGACTGTTGCAGCCTCAAAAATAATATCTTTGCAAGATCCATCAATGAAATGATGGGAAGAATGAAGAAAATTTTAGTGGATCTGGAGAATCTTCGATGGAACTTGAAAGCCTCCGTTAAACTCATCCGAAGGTGGGAGCAAACAGAGGACCATGTAATAGAGTCCCATAGAAGGCAATTCAAACAAAGATTATTGAAGGATGCCGGCAACACCTTACAGGAGGTTTCCAAGAAATATGAGACCTACCAGATTCATCTAAAAAAGGACACAAAGACTTGCAAAATTAGGAGACAGCAACGGGTTTTTCAACCCTCTCGAAGCCCACACCTGTGGTTGCAAGAACTGTGAAGAAGTGCAGATTTCGATGCTGGATACTACAAGATCCAACTATGGTGACACTCATATTCGGAACAGAATTCCCATTCTCGGCAAAAATGACAGTACACAAGTTTTTAATACTTTATCCTATAAAAACATTATGTTAAAAGATACTTCTTGTTCTTTCCCTGTTAAATCAGTTAATAAAGATAAGTGTCAGCAGAATGTTTTCGAATCTAACAATGAAGTCGACCTTTCAGCTGTTGAGGACTACTCGGCCTCTGATTTATATTTTAAAAAGGGTCTTCTTGTCCATTTTCCGGGTAAATGCCTTCTCTGAGAGAGGTAAACTTTTGGATCACCAAGCTCCAGAAGACTCCTATTCTATCTACTCTTAAAATGGATAGCAGAACTTTCCAAATTCTCTGCAAAGATCAAAACAGTGTGGACCACATGTTAAAAAAGAGATTAGAAACTATTGCTAATAATAGTTTTTATCTGATGAGGTGGACTTCCCTGTATATCCCAGGTGATTTTGGAGTTATTTCCACCTTCCCCTAGGTCCTTTACCCTAATTTGCCTCCTGCCCTTTGGACTTAGTCTCATCTTAAGGTTATTTCCGAAAATTTGGGCCCAATTATTCATATCAGCATACCCCAAACAAATTTTCCTTCTGTCTGTATTTCCAAGAAAATTGACTCGGACTGGAAGACTGAAGTCAAAGTCAAGCTTTCCAAGGATATCTCTTTCAACCTCAAGATTGACTACTCCTTCAACCTCAAGATTGAGGATTTGACAGGTAACCATCTTCCTAAGATAAGACAGGAATGGAGGCCAAAAAAGATTTGGGAAAAGGGGGAAATCAGTCAATCAAGAGATATCCAGCAGGACAATATTTTCATCAACAAGGATTGGACTATTACAATTAAAAATGTTGATCTTTCTATGAAGGTTAACCCAAGTATTGTAACTCTTGCTATTCCTGAAGTTTATCCTGATACTAATATTGATGATACAGATAATGTTGACTCAGATATTAGTGAGGAAGATTTCATCCAGACATGTGATGATCTGCGATGGAAGCACGTTAGCTACAAGAGAAGGAGAAGAGATAAAAAGAAAATTTATTCAGGCCCCTTGAGAGTCAGCCCAAGGACTTCAGCCATCCAATCTAGGTTGGCTAAGGGTATGTATAAATATTAGTTATGAATAATTCCTTAAAAATGATTACTTAGAATCTCCAAAGTATTAATAACATAATTAAAAGGGAGCGTTTAAAGGTTTGTCTTCAGTCCCTTAACCCTTACATTTTATTTATCCAAGAGCAGAAGATCCATGATGTTAATCATGAAACGGATTATATCCAGCACCCTCTTATTTCAAAGTTTGGTCAATTTGTGCTATGACTCTTCTGCAGGAATTGCCATTGCTTGGAATCAAAGGATTGCTCTAGAGGAAATCTTTATGGTAAATGACATTAATGGTAGATGACAGACTCTGGTTGATATCTTTATGGTAAATGACATTAATGGTAGATGACAGACTCTGGTTGACTGTAAAATTGCTTTTACTAATGTCTATTCTTATCATAACCCTGGTGACAAATCTATAGTTTGGAATAGGATTTCTCAAAACTTGAATAACTTAGATTTTGATGAATGTGTCATTACTGGTGATTTTAATATAGTCACTTACGAGTTTATGAGAAGCATAAATTTCTGACCTTTTCTTCCACAGGAACACTGTGCATGGAGTAATCTTCTCAATACTCAAAACCCCAGTCTAGCTAGGACTAAGCCTAGGTGTTATAGCTGGTCTGACCATAGAGGTGATCCTATTTATTGTCTTCATGACAGATTTTATCTAAGTGAAGATATGTGAAATAAGAGTAGCACAGTTGAGAATCGTGAAGGGTACACCTCTCTGGCCATTTTCCTCAGAGAATAAACATTATTGGCAGGGAAAATGTAAAGAAAAGGAATTATTTCTTCAAGCTAAACACCAACCTTCTGGAGCATGAGGATGTCAAGACAAAGCTAAAAGAAATTATGGACAGGAATCCCAAGCCTAATGGTAGTGATAGATCGATGGACTGGTGGGTTAGTTTGGCAAAACATATCAAAAATTGGCTTAAAGAATGAGGTAAATCTATATTTTATAAGGATAATGCCCACCTAGATAATTTGAGAAGCAGAATTGCTCAGGCCAGTCCAGACTAGATTCAAGATATCAGATTGGAAATTGAAAGGGAGGAACTAAAAATTGCTAAGGGCTAATCAAGGCCAAGATCCCGGTACTTAGTTCATGTCCTTCATGGCAAGATCAAGCCCTCTCAAGCATTTGCCCAAATAAAGTCCAATTTGGTACTTGGATAAAACCAAATTTCCTTTTTTGAGCATAGCCATGATACCTAGTATGGACTCCCATGAACTTAATATATGATTTTGCCAAAAAAACTCACAAGGATCTTCCAAATTTTCCACTGATCTGTTCATTCCTAGAAATGCTGCGCAGCTTGATGGAGATAAAGGAATGTTTGATTAAACAGCGATATGAATTTTCTTTGCATGATAGAAATCTAAAATGATCTGGAACGTATCAGCCCCTCCTGGAAAACCTTCCAAATCCACATACACATGCTTAGGAGAA
>JAANSK020224971.1:0-14267 GCA_011763485.2 Isoetes engelmannii
ACTGCCATATATTAACGTGTAAGAAGGGTTTGATTGAATATTGAATGTTTGATTTTATATGAATTATAAGGTGAACATTGAAAATGCACCTTTTCTGGTCCATCATGTGACGACTCTAGTGTTAGAGCACTAAAGAATTATTACCTGAAAGTGAAGGTATTGTTTGCAACTGCACATTCAGTGATCTCACTGCCAGTCATATGCTCCTTCCGTTTCCACTTGCTTGAAAATAAATTATCCATTGTCTCACTAGATGGCTTACTGATCACATACATTTGTGGCGTGATTCAGACTGAGGATTCATTTTGAAATGAAAAAGAGAACACATTTATTGGTAAAAACAGCTTTCCAGAACATTTAACACCATCTCTTTCAGTCAAAGTCCTATAGACATCTTTCCAAAGCTGTTCTTTGCATGCTGTTAAGATCTTGCAATCTAAAAATTCAGTCCCCATTACCTTAAGGCTCGGTGGATCAATCTCGACCAGCTTACCAACTCCCTTTGGTGATATAGTATAATGGTACTTATAAAGCCAAATGCCTTTTGCACGCAAGTCAGACAGTGAGTAATCTTTAAACAGTAAATTCCCTATTCTGAAATTATAAACCTGTAGCATGCTTGTTAAGCTTTTGGCAGAAACCGTCTCAACAAAATTAGAAGAGCATGAAGTATTTGCTTCAAGAGAATAAGAAGGTCTTTTAGAAACTGACTCTTTGCCAATGTTTGAGCATCAAAAACATGCTCTATTAGGACTTCCATCATTGTATTTCCACCAGCCCCGAATATAAATTTCTTGACACGAGCCTTCCAGTGAGCTTTGACGTCATTTAATTTGGATTTTGGGACCCCATAGCTTCCTGAAGATGTGGGTTGCATTGTAACCCATGAACCAACAGAAACTACTAAGTCTATCCATACCTCATTCGTGTCTTTTACATTTCTCAACATCACTGTCTTTGTCTCAGATCTGGCATTCGACATGATTCTGCAAAACAAATGAAGATAAGAGAATGTTGCACAAAAGTAGAAATCGAGAGGAATGTCAAAACCCAATACCGGATTGATTGAAAGAAATGGAGCGCAACGACACCCTGAACAGATCGATTTACAGGAGGAAAATCGTACTGATTGAGAGGAGCAAGCAAATTCGTATTAGGAACCCTAGACCAAACCGAGTTAGGAGAACAAATTTTGAATAGCCCTAATTTCGAGATAGGATTTTCGAAGGAAAACTTATATTTTGGACTAGGGGCTTATGGATTTGTGGCCCGCTAATCAAAAAATTATACAATAGTCTTGGGACAAGTGACCATACAACTTCGTACATGTGGAGATCAGCTCACATAAGCTAGCAAACCCTTTGCCACGTATTATGCATTAGAAACTCCTCAACTCCTATTGGCTAGAGAAAAAGTTTGACGTGGAATTTTGGAATATGCATAACGGCCTCTAATAGACCCCATATTTTATCTAATGTCTGCCCGCCCCCTTATATAGTAGGTACCTAATGCTGTTCAGGATACCAATGGAGATTGAAATGATGGAACATGCCTCTTGGGGGGGATTCCTGATGTATCTTGGCCCTTAGCTGCAGAAAAAATGGCCTACACTAAATAAAAAATGCTTGTCCACCATGCATGCAGTTCTCAAGGCCTTCATTGTTCCCTCTTCTCCTCCACATTGTCCATGCCTGAGCCTCACTATCGCATTACGCTCCTTTGGTCGGGCTCCTAGAAATGTGCTGCCCTTGACATGCAGCATAGAGGCTGCATTCTATGTTTTGCTCGGTGATCCTGGAGGGTCGTTAACAGCCCTAGCTCGGGGGTCCTGGAGGAGGGGATCCACTACCACGTGCCCTTGGGATCCCAGATGAGGGGATCACCTTGGGCATCCCTCGTTAAAAGCCCTGGCCCGAGGATCCTGGAGGAGGGAATCCGCTTCCCGGGGCCCTTGGGATCACTTCGGCGGATAACGTCCGCCGTTAACAACCCTAGCACAGAGATCTCGAAGGAGGAGATCACTGTCACCGGCGCTGGGGATCCCGGAGGACGGAATCTACCTGGCTGATATCAGGGCAAAATATCGGCCAATTCACGGGGATCCTGTAGGACGGGATCAACCCTAGGATCTCGGAGGATGGGATCTCCGTCCGCGGACGACTGCGATCTGACAGGGATTCCGGCACCTTGGATTGCATGTGCGCCAGCATGGCGAGCCCCTATATGATGGAACGGGGCCTCCCCCCACAAAATGCGTTGGAAATGGCCCAGAATTCTGAAGGACGGGATTTTCACCTCCAGGATCCCAAAACCAAGGTAAACGTATCCTCAGCCCTTACACGTGTTTATCCCCTTCTTCAAGTTAATTTATGACAACATTCTCTCACCTCAATTTTTGTATTGTTTTGGTTGGTTAAAGAATGTAAACTGACACAATGAATCTCGATTGAGACCCTAAGATTTCAAAGCTGTATGTGAACGTAGGTTCTATAAAGAAAGATATCAACATTATATGTTGTCAGAATCTAACCTGAAAAGCATCCGACAAAAGGATAGTATAAAGTATACATTAAGATTACAACAGGAGGGGCTTTTCCAGATCTGAATCAACAGAAATTTGATTACAAGGGCCAGATTTGCAAGAGCTCTCGATCTGCAGGTTCTTAAACGCCGGAGCTATGGAAGTAGACTGCTGATACAGAAGGCCACCGAAGATCATGACGAGCAAAAACATGAGACCTCCGGCGCTGGCATGGCGGTCCCAAATCAAAACATTCACAATAATCGTCAAGAGCTTGCTCACAACACCTGCAACAGAAAAAGCCGTGGCCGAAACCGCCCTTCTGGTGGCAAATCCAAAAAAACTCAGAAACAGCCCGACCGAACAGGACAGAAAAATCGCTGCAAATGCCCAGAAATTTATCAGATTAATCTCATCCCTAAAACCCATTATCAGATCTGCTTTTCTGGTGGATAATCTCTCAAAAACCGAGACAAAAACTTCGTAATCGCCACTGAGGATCCAAAAAAATGGAGCCATGAGACAGGAGATGGTGTTATTGTAGAAAACTAAGCCCCAGGTGTTGAGCTCTAATCCGGAGACCAAATGCTTGATATAAACCATATCGGAAGTGATTACGAAGAGATAAATCAGAGCCCAAGAGTATGCTTTGATCGAAATGGTAGAATCGCATAAAACATAGCCGATTGCGCCCACAAGGATTACGATTAAGGACCCAAATGTACAGGCAGAGGGCCAGCCCTGTTTTCGAAACAGAGCATCTGCTGCAGCGACGAGCAAAGGGGAGGCGGATTTAAACACTATAAAAGTGTCCACATTTGCGTGCTTGAGCAGATTTGTGTTGGAAAAAATGCAGAGGTAGAACATGAGGGCAACGGGGAAGAAATTCCTGGCGTTTTTCCAGGTGATTGGATCGTGATTTAGAAGCCCCATTTTGCCGAGAATCCAAACTCCGGCTGCGGTGGTTGCATACTGCAGAGCTGTTAGCAGGGTCGGATATGGAAAATGGAGGAGCGCGTATTTGTTTATGATGGATAGCAGACCTGAGGATATGGCGTAGCCCACGAAGAAGGGCGCCGCTGTTGTGCGCTTCCGGCCGACTTGCTGCTGCTCCATCTTCGTGGCCGATTGAATCGGATTGATTGGGTGTTTTGATTTGATTCATTTGGAATTTTTAGAGATCGTGTTTTCTGGAAAGGTTTTTCCGTCAAGGTCTGGTTGAATTTAATTCTTCAGCTGCAGTGCTGCCTTCTTGTCAGATCTTTACTTCTTGCAGTGATGGGCTCCTTTTCGTTCATTTCATCGGGCTCTTTTTGAAATATCTTGTACTTCCCACAAACGAAAACATTAAGTAGTATTGCTGAATTTGTTTTTAAGATAACCGGAATAGAAGGGGACGGATTTTTAAGGGAGGAACTCCCGTATTTTCGAACCATGGGACTCTTTTTGAAATATCTTATTATACTTCCCACAAACGAAAACATTAGTCTTGTTGTCCGCCCTAAGTACTGGAAAAATACCCCAATTGTTTTTTTCCTAATATTTAATATTGTGTCCTTATTTAGTTTCGTATTGCGGAAGCAGGTCAGGGTGAAGGTTGGGAGTAAGATTTTGGCAGGTGTATGTATCGGAAACCGTATATTGAGGGCAATTTGAGCTGCTTGTCCGCGTATAGATGTCAGAATTTTCTATCTGTGTGCTATCTGTGTTTGCAGTGGTCCGCAATTGGCAAGTCTGCAGGAGCAGATGGGTTCGGTTTGGCTGGATCTGTGGCATGCCTGCATGCCGTGCAAAGCGGGAGGAGCAGGAGGCAGGAGGCAGGGCAAGCCGCTGGGCTCAATCCGCTGCACTTCTTCGCTATGCAAAGCAAATTTAAGAGGCTCTTCGCTTCTTCGTTTGCTCGCATCCTGGAGCTTATGCAAAGCGCATCAGGCGGGCAGATTCTAGAAGGCCTTGAGGACAATTCATGCCTTCGCAATTCTTTCAGCTACATGTCGAAGGAGATGAGCGACTAAAAAATCTCCATTTTCCAAATCCGGCGTTACGACTGAGCTAGAATGACGCTGATATTCACAAAAAAAAGAGGCATTTTGTGATACAGATATTGAAAGATTTCAATGGGCTGATTGATTGGTACTGATAAAGCATGAGAGGAGGCAAATTCCGACCGATCTGCGAGCTCCAAAACAACTCAAAGAAACCGATTTTCTGCTCTGCGAAGAATTCCAGGACGGGAAGATGAATCCAAAGGCAAGAATTTGCAGAATTAAAGCAAAGATTTTTTGTGGGTGGGAAGCAAGAGCAGGAATGAAGAAGAATTGAGCGAAGAATTCCGGAAAAATGAGGGCAGGGATGAGCACAATGCAGCAGACATTAACAGCGGAGGCATCAGGAGTGATGAAACAGGCACAAGTAACGCCCTTACATGTTGCAGCGACGCTCCTAACAGCACCAGGGAGCATGCTCCGGCAGGCATGCCTCCAATCCCATAGCAAACATGTCTCTCGCAAATCCGGTGAACAGAACCGCAGGCATTGGGACCATTGGCATGAGCAGGGCCTTTTTTTTTTTCCCTTGGCATCAGCTATATGTTTAATTCCTTACCATTGAATGCAATCGAGACCTTGGGTTTGTGCAAGAGTTTTTTTTTCAAAATGTTGTACGCTATAGATCTAGAACTATAAGGGGAATATTCTGGATTCAATGGTTGAGAATCCTCCCAAAAGAAAACCCCATATATAGAGTCATCTAAGCTTGCCAAATGGTTGAACATTGTTTTTTTCCTAATAAACATATAAGTCTCTTAGTTTGACACAAGAACCATTTGATTATTTCTTTGAGATTAGCAAATGCACGGATCCATTATTTCCTTGAGATTGGCAAATGCAGTAAGTACAAAGTAGGCAACTTCAACTATTCATTGGATCACAAGGATTGATTATAATTCATTTAATTCCAAGACCCCAATTTCATTTTTAGCGCAACATCCCACCCCTGGGTGACACCTTATCTCAAAGCCTAGCCTATCCACGTGTCCTAAAAAATGACATGGGCTAGATTTTGAACCTTTGATTTTGATCCAAACCAATACACGGTTGAGAAAAATAGCTGAAATATGTCTGTTGGAGAACGTCGCCATAACTCTCCTCTCCCAAATCGACCTCAAATTATTTCATTTCCTAACCTCTCTTACTCCGATTCCTTCCTTCCTCCATTCCTCTGGTTCCTTTTTTTTTTTTTGAATGGGGACCTACTACCATGCCGGTTTCTTCTAGCTTTGTAGCTGAGCCACCTTCTGCAGTTCAAAGTATACGGGAACTGGATATATAGGCAGTGCTTGCCATATGCTCTATGAGGACCACGACCTGTTACAACTTGTTGTTCGTCACTTGCTGCTCCTGGTATTTTTCCTTCACTTTTCCTTGAGAAGCACAAGCTTTCAACTAGCCCTTTCCCTCTCCATTTTAGGCATCAATGGCTCCATTCTACAATAGATCAAGCAAGTCGAATCATCTTCCATCCTCCTTCTGAGATGATTTCAAGCCTTTTTGTGCAGATTCTAGGCTTAAGAACTGTAAGCCTGTTCCTGAAGATTTGCTTACAGAGTAGATTAACCTTTACATGGTAGATTAGTTTTGTAATTTGAGTTTCGTAAATCATTAGAAGCGACCTGGCAAAAGGGAAAATTCTTAATCTTTTGGAACGAAGGAAGCAATATGTCCCATTCTAGGTCTGTCCTTCCAGCATCCTTACAATTTTCCCTTTGCTTCCATCTTATTTGTTGCTTTTTATTAAATGCAACACTTTTTCTAGAGTGACAGAACAGTGCATTACTACTTCCAACAGAGTAATGTTGTTACAAAGACTAAGCATTTATCATTTTACTTTCGTTGTTTTTCCTTCTATGCTTCCTCCAGGTGATGTTTTTAGCTGTTAGCTTTCTGCTCTCTGTGATTAAAGGTTTATTCCAGACTCACCAAGAATTAACTATTAACTAGGGAGCCGTAAAATGGATACTAACTTGCAGTGCTACTGCCTATAAATTATGTTGATGCCAACATGCTTCTGATGCTGAGAAGATGCCAAGGTGTACAAAATACATTCTACCCATTGATGTTTACTCTATTTACCTTCCTCTATAAACGTATTTGAAGTTCAAGGTTGATAAACATGACTATTATTCAAACTGAAGTCAGTACTTTTTTCAAAAACCTCTCAAACTTGTCTCTTGTTCCTAGTATTATTGTCTCTTGATTTCATGACGCCTTAGATTCTTATGACATGCTCTTTTCTATTTGTTTGATGCCAATACTTTTTTCAAAGACCTCTCAATCTTGTCTCTTGTTCCTAGTATTATTGTCTCTTGATTGCATGACACCTTAGATTCTTATGACATGCTATTTTCTATTTGCTTGATACCTCTGCAAGCACATGTTCTGCAATGATCTTGAGGAAGCAGAAGTTTCACCATGAAATAACAATCACTTGGGGAGCCTGTAAAATGGATACTAACTTGCAGTGCTCCTGGCTATAAATTATGTTGATGCCAACATGCTTCTGATGCTGAGAAGATGCCAAGGTGTCCAAAATACATTCTTCCTCTTTAAACGTATTTGAAGTTTAAGGTTGATAAACATAACTATTATTATTGATAGGTGATGCATGCTGCACCTATGTACATTTCTGAAACTTTCCCTTCTGACATTCGTGGTACACGGGTTCAGTTCTGCTTTGTGTAGGTATGCAAGTAAGAAAGTTGATCAGATCATTGTAGAGTCACAGACAAACGAGACACTAGCTTCATTACAATTGAATCAAGCAGGAAATGAAGCTAGACTTGTAGAGCTCTTTCAAGGAAGCAATTTTAAAGCTCTTTCTGTAGGCATGCTCCTTGTTTTTGTCCAGCAAGTTTCAATTAGAATAAAAGTGTTTGAGAGCTTTGTCTAATTCAATTCCATGTACCTGTATTCCATAGATTACATGCAAGCTCTATAATTCTGTATGCCAATCGTACCCCGTGAGGGGCTTTTTAAAGACTTTCCTATCCTAATTAATTAAATTACCTTGTCCAAAATTTGGGCAACATTTTTACAATGAAACGTCAATTTGACCATTATAGCAGTGATATGTGATGCTTAATGCCCTTATTAGGAGATCGACTCTCACGTTGTTATAAAAAGCATGTGAGAGAATACATACAAACATGGAATTTATCACAACTAAGTTTAGTCTTGTTTTTGTTTATTAGGTACACCAATATCCCAGCTCCTTTGCGTCATAAGGAATTGTTGTCACCTCCTGCATAGTTAGTTCAGTCCATCTATCAGAAAATCCACATGGAAGACATGGCTTGACTGTCACTACGAGCTTTGCTTATCTTAAAAGCAACATAAATCAACTCCTTCATACCTTCACAAATGGCTTATGATTTTAAATATGACTTTTGTCCAACTTATGACTTTAAATATGACTTTTGTCCATGTATGAATTATCCTTTCTCATAGCTATCCTGCATCTTTGCACAAATGATAGACAGTAAATCCTTTCCTTTTTCCAATTGTAGATCCATAGGCCTGTGAAGACCATTCATAAAAGTAATGCATCAGATGCATAATGGAATCTATCGGGTACATAATGGAACCTATTTAATTGTTGAGTCCCTTTAAAACATCTCAATTCCCGAGTTTTTGTTTTCCACCTTGAATTTCTCTAAGATGGGATATTCAAGATGTATATGGTGTTAAATACAGTATTGACTTTTTTTTTGTATGTGGTAATTGTAATGCAAGAACTTTGATTGATGTTAGTGGATAAAAATCATCGTCACTGCATGAGTGTTGCAAAAAACATGGACTATTAGTAATTATTGGAGCAGTCATTCCTCATTCCAATCAATGTGGCCGTTATGATGAATGCACGAAAAGATGCAAATGGAGGATAGGAAAATATTGATATAGAGTCCTAGCAGCAGTGGAATTTCTATTTATAGGGAAATAATCATATAGAGTCCTGAGAGCAGTGGAATTTTTATGTGATTTTGTAAGTCTGGCAAGTGAGTTGAGCACATTGATTTGGATGTTTTATGAGTTCATGAAGCTTAACTTTACCATCAAAAATTGTGAAAGATAATGGTCAGAACTCTTCTTTTCATTTGGATTCTTCCTTATCACCTTAATCCTACTTGTTGCAATTATAAGAGCACTAATTGCTGGCACCTTAACATGGAATAGAAGGATTTGCCATATCATCACACTCTGTGATTGACATGTCGGGATGGTCATGGCCACGTTACCCCCCACTTACGTTTGTGTTGATTCAACATGATGGATGATGAAAATGATGTTACTACATTGGCAAAAGATGATATCATACTGTTGTCAATAAATGCACAACATATTCCATTTCATACACTATAGAATGATGTAAAGGCACATTGGAATAGAGAACATGGATGAATAGGTATCCAGAGAAATACATAGCTTGAGGTCCAACTTTTTATACTATAAGCCACTCTTCACCACAATATAATATGGTAATAGAGCGCCAAGTGGTAATGAAATACAGATTTTGGGGCCATTCATAATAGAATGAGAGATATGTATTCTAAGACCATTTTCAATTGAGACCATAACGTGACGAGCCATTAGGTCAGGAGGGAGGTTAGGGATTGAAAACCAGCAGGATATTTTCAATGCACTAACTGAAAAGTTCAAGATGATCTATAGAGATATTCAATCAACACAACAACTATAATGTATTCAGGAAATAACTTCAAAATGATGAACTAGTGTGCACAAATAAAAACTTAATAGAAATGGTCTATATTGAAATATTAATCAGTGCACTGTTCATCGGGCACTACAGCCAGTTACTGTAGCACTGCAACTCAACTTCGATACCACTTGGCGATCTCCACACGATCTTCACAGCTCCTTATTTGCAAGATAAGAATCACAAGAATACTCCTTGAGTTTATACTGTAGGATCCGGCACCATAGCCGGACCGATCTCCAGGGATGCATAGCCGAATAACCATCTATATTTGAAAGCCATTTTGGCTCGAACCTATTCGACCTCAAATAACATGTTATTATATATTGTCCACCTGCTAAAAATAATAAGGCAACCAAATGTGTGATGTCTTTGTGCCATGTTTAAACCACACGGTCCCACAGTGATAAGATCTATTTGGATGTTTGGAGAGAGATTCTTTCTCTCACAAGAGATGGAATGGTTGAACAACAAGAAGTGAAATGGAAAATTTGTCTCACAGAACATTATGTGATGATAAAATGGCTTTCTAGCTTTGATAAAGTATTACCCATCTGAAAAATATGTTGTCATCATGTTTGATTCATTTGTCCCTACTTTTTCTAATAGGAAACTTTTTTTAAAGGGAAATGATGCATCATGTTGGCGATTACTTTGTTCGACTTGAATTGTTTTATAGAAACTCAGGCGAACCTTGGCAATGTTATTTATTATGGTATTTGAAAAAAACCAGCCATATTTCAACCTACATACAACTTAAAGGGATTTCATATTCTAAAGAGACCTACCACAAGCTCATTGATGACGGTAAATTGATAACATGTGAGTTCAGTCAAGACTTGCAAGAGACAGTTCTGCCTGAGGGGTCCGAATGATTTGTCACAGTAAGCAGGCTAGGCTCAAAGTATGATGTGGTCCTGCATTCAAGGGAGAACAGATATGGGGCATTCAAAGAATGGGTTAGTCCTTTCGTGCGAAGAGCTGGAAAACACCATCTGTGTCTTCGTAATAGAGAAGACCGTGAAGAAGACCTTGAGCATTTCCAAGTACAATGCAGGCATAAATGGATTCAGGCCAGATAAGACAGCAGACAGTGTTACAAAATATGGCTGGCCTCTTGAAGGTTTAGTCCATATGGTTCAGTCTGTCTGTGAAGGTGTGTCTGCAGTTCGAAGAAGCTTGAAGAAGTTCTTAATGCATACTCAGCCAAGTGCACAGTCATTATTTCTTCATGATCGGCTGCAAGTGATCTGAAGTTGGTCAGACTAATCGACTTTCTCTTGTAGTTAGATGCTACTGATGTTGATGAAGAACTAGGTCGAAGGACACTTGTGGTCTTCCCTTTATTGTGCATTCATTCTTGCAGTGCTACAAACTCTTCGTCGGATATGGGATCTTCTTGTGTCATCATGCCTCGAATTATGCCATATGCTTTGATATCTGATACGGCTCCTGTAATTTATGGTTTCCCTTATGTCAATAGGAAAATCTTTTGATTCCCAGTCGATGAGTTTGTCTAACTTGTCTTCGTGACAAAGCAGATGTAGGAGCTCGTTGACTCGATATCCCCGCTCTCTGCATTCCAGAAGGTTCTTGATATCATTTAGGAGGAGGTATTCTTGCCCCTCCACAACGATGGAAGCTAAGCTTTTGATGCCTAATCCGCATGGGGGAGCTATGTGGGGTATCTGCAGATCCTCATCGAATATGTAAATCTCGTGTTTTGCTTCATGTTGGTCTTCAGCATGATTGACATCGATTGACTTCCACATATTCTTGCTCATCTTCTGATGTCGCATCCTGTGGTTCCTCGTAGTAGCCGTACTATATGAGTAGGCGGTCCTCTGTCGTGGAGTCCAATGGTTCAATGTTCAGTGGCTGGATAGAGGGTTCGCCTACTACAGTTTGAGCCTTGTAGTATAGGAATATGAACAAGGCAGCATTGTAGGAGAAGTATTTTCTCCTTTTGATAGTCATAGTCATATAATCTAGCATGCGCACAACTCTATTTTCTAGCAGCTTGACAATGTTGGATACATGATCTAAGGTTGCCTGGAGGGACATCTTAGGCACAAAGTATCCTAGGAAAGGAGGTAGTTCTTGTAGGTTAGGACCTACTTTCTCTTCGAATTCTAGCATTACTTGCTAATTGATAGATAGATAGATAGATAGATAGATAGATAGATAGATAGGTAGGTAGGTAGGTAGGTAGGTAGGTAGGTAGGTAGGTAGGTAGGTAGGTAGGTAGGTAGGTTGATTTAATGTCATGCCACTAGGCATCATTCAACTGACCATGTGACCAAACACCACACTACATGCTCTATTGGATCTGGCCTACATGTCAAACTCTTTCTGAAAGAGACTATAGACTAAATCGACATTTACCTCAGAGATATGGGGTGGGACGTTATACCAAGTCTTGAATGATCTGATTGCCATGATGAAGGTGAAGCTGAGAATATCAAACAGAAGTTGGAGCGCCTCTAGAGTGTTAAAAAATTGGCTTGGAGCAGAGAGCAACAGGTGAAGTGCTAACGAGGGGGTTATGCTTTTATTTATAGAGAAACCCTGATTTTTGAATTTTAGGGTTTGGGGTACTTTGGTCAATTTGAGACGTAGTTTGATATTTCTTGGTTGATTGAAGGTTATAAGCGAGTAATAGACTTTCTAATGGTCTATTGCAACAATTTTCATGCAATTTATAGTTGGTTTGGTTGAGTTATGAGAGCTCAAAATTGTAACCACTCACAGTTATTCTAACATGTGTCTTGCGCATGTTGTGAGTGGTGGCCACTTGTTTGGGTTAAAAACGAGGTCAAAAGTCAAAATGATGGTAGGACCCGAATTCACCTTCTTTTTCTAAATCCAAGACATCTAAGTGGCCCAACTATAGGTGACCACTCACAACATGGGCCAAAGGGTCATTTGAATTATTCTAATGGGCTTCCTGCACATGGTGTGAGTGGTGGGCACTTGTTCATGTTGGTTATATGCTTTTAACTTAAAATAAAAGAGGCATACCATAACAACTTGTTTAAACCAACATTTAACTAACATATAACTTGTGTTACTCAAAACTCTTTAATGCATAGCCGATAATTTCACTTATCTACTCCTCTTGATAAACTTGGCTAGATGGAGGTCCTTTGGTATGCATGTGATACGTTTCACATATAATGCGTATGCCAAGGAATCTTCAAAGTGTTGCACCACCTCCATCTGTGCTGCTTCTTGCAATCCAAGCAACATATCATTAGTTACTCGTTCTGCTTGATCAAACTCGTGCAAGATATCTCAGACTAGGTTCGCAAAGATGGCTCGAGGGATCAGAAAGTTGTAACTCTTCTAATAATGTCAGATTTCCTTGATCGTTCACGCAAATATCGAGTCTCCGCGGCGCTATCTGCGCTTATTCGGCTCTTTTGGTTCGTCTTATCGAGGCTTCAAGCTCGTCATCTACTTTGTTGGCTTGCTACTTTCCACATGACATATTTTGTGAGCGGTGTCCTTGTATTCATGATACATCTTCTTGCAAGCCCGACACTCTGCCATTTTTTTCTTATACACTCTATTGGCTTCTAGAGTGTTCAAATCCCTCGCCATCTTATTAGGTTTCTTCGCATCAGGCACCGGCCAAGGCATCGCATGGAATCTCCGTCGAACTCGAGTATTGTGATGGCCAGGACCTCGAGCTGAGGAACGAAGGTGTCGTTCGGCCCTTCCTCATGGGGCTTCTACATCAGTAGAAGCAAATACAATATGATAAGCACAACATTATATACATAATAATAACTGACCACGAAGGGTCGCAAGATCCATCCAATCCTCGGTCCAAAGACATATATCTAACACATAGTACAACATGTGATGGCTCTTACCCCGGCTCAGACTCAAAGGGGAGTTGACTAACGGTAGAGGATCCCAGACAGACCAGACTGAGTTATTCACAATCACTTGGACTGGCATATAGACATTGGCTAGAGTTGACCACTCCATCCGCCCCTCCTGTGCACACTTTGCAAGTAGGTTGGGTCAATCTATGTGATGACTGTAGCCTTTCGGAGATGTAACCTCATGCTATCACCCAATGAGACTAATCCAGGTCGCATTTCCCCAGTCCGTTGAGGCAGGAGAAGGACAAGTCCCCTCCCGAAGACTAGGATTTCATGGTCGGCTAGACGATCATGATGGCATACATCCTTACTCGACTAAACTCCCCAAATGCCTAGCCAGGACGACACCTGCTAACTAGGCGAGTCAAGGCGGCACCTAACATATGGGGTGTCGCACCCATACCCAGCCCACACGAGGTGACTGACTATAGGTCTAGCTCACTATGAGGACCCCTGGAGCCATGTCCAGTAGGGTTCTCCCACCATTGCACCCAGCCCCCGTTGTCTGGTGCTCAGCCATCCCGCAACTTGCTTACTCAGGTGGTCTCTATGTACACCCCAAATTATAATGGGAATTATAGGAACTAAACTAGAAGCATCATCTAATAGTAGGCTTCTAGGTCTCTACCCCCCTTTCCAATACACAAGAGGTGCAAACATGAATGCACGAATTCATTAATTTGAGAAATTTGAGCTCTTTTGAGAATTTTGAGCTAGCTAGCTGTCCTCCCTTGCTTACCCTTAAGCTAGCATGGATGACCCATTTTTGCTTAACATCAAGCTAGCTAGCAAGGTCAAATGTCTTGCTCATTAAGAGCTAGCAAGCATGCCACATTCTAGGTTCTTCTTAAGCTAGCAAGCATGGTCCATTTTTTATTAACTTCAAGCTAGCTAGCGAGATCAAATCTTGCTCATTTTAAGCTAGCTAGCAAGTTATTCACTCCAAGCTAGCAAGCAAGACACATCATATCTTACTCCTCCTAAGCTAACAATCAAGTCATATCATACTTCTAAGTTAACAAGTCATATCTTACTCCTTCTAGACTAACAATCAAGTCATATCTTACTCCTTCTAAGCTAAC